>JABFIG010000169.1:0-50701 GCA_017139545.1 Ambrosiella cleistominuta | reverse complement strand
CCCCCCCCCCTTTCCCCTTCCCCGATTCAGGCTCATCGATTCCAAAGCCCATCCATCCCATTGTAACGCCCGAGGATCACATTGATGACACAGTTGCTGACTGCCTTCTTGTTGTCAACAATGTGATTTGAGACCTTTTTTTGTTGAACATACCCAGGGGTGACTGTATCTCTCTGTTATTGGATGAAGTGTTGTGTAAGTACATATGGTGGAGTCATCCAATGCAGTCTTACCACTGTAGTTTATATAGATGCAGATCAACAAGTCAAAAGGCTGACTAACTAAAAACCGACATTGGCGTCTGCTAATACGAAGTGCATGCATGAGTTGTGATGCGTCATATCGTTTGAGGTGGAGCTTTTCACGTTGCAGACCAACGTCAACTGATGTGTTGTTCCTTGATTACACACTAATATGCCTGTGATAGAACATACAAGAAGGTGTAAAGAAGGTATATAGTTGCTATGATATAAGTAAGCATCTGCTTAAGCAAGGGCATGGATTTTATCTTTTTGTTCTGGGAGACACAGCTACCCATCACTGTGTTATCAGCGTGAAGAATTAAATCTACCGTGAGTTGAAGGATCTGTTTATTTGAAATCATGATTATAGAAAACCATCCCAGATCACTATCTACTTGAGCACTGAATTTGTGTTTTTCTTTTACTGTATTTGACAAATAGCCAGACCCAGCTAGCTCATCCAACAATCCAACACTTTCTCACAGACCCTCACCGTCTATACCCTCGGGATATGCCTCATAAACCTAATGACTTGAAAACAATCAGCCTCCTGAATCGCTTCATATTTTCATTGGCTGCTATCCGATTAAGTCATTTTTTCCGAAGCCTGTATTTGCTCAAGAGTTTTGGCCGTAGCCCCCAGAACCGTGGCTGCAATCCATAAAACAGCCCACCTCGCATGCTTTTTCCATATTGGCTAATGACCTATCCGTCAATCCAACATACGAGGGGTTTACTATCAATATACTGTATGCTCTATCGTGACCACTAAACATTAGGGTGGTCTTACGGTTCGGCCGTTGTCCCATCCTTTCTTCCAACCAACTCATATTCCTCGCGGACTATGATATAACATTGTCGCGGCCAACAACTGTCATGATTGATTGCTTATCCACTTCACCATCTTACCTTAAATCACCAGTCGGCCTCATGCATATCCACATGTGGACCTCCGCAGCCAACAACAATAGTAGCCAACAAGAGCTAAATTAGCTGCGGAAACCCTGTGATAACGGCTGGAAAACAATATGATCTCCCGCGATTCTTGAACTTTCCGCTGCAGTTCTCGGTCCCATTGTTTCCTTCTCTTTCCCCTCCTCTTCCTCCTTCCTTACAACATAATTCCTTCGTTCTCTCTAATACCTTTCGGTCCCAATTTTCTCATGAAAATAAACCCAGGGATTCGTAGCTAATATAGACGGATCGTAATTATACATGCATCTAGAAATTTATGAGGCACTTTTCTCTCGATCAGTTCTGTCTTCGCACACCAGAAGATCTTGTAGTCACAATTTACGTACTCCTAATTAGATGACACAGTTTGAGTGCATGTTTGAATTTTCTCCCTCTTGAGCTAAACATATTAGATTCGAAGCCCAACTTCTACTACTCGGCTTGCCGCCATAAACCTCTGTCTCTATTTTTCTCTCTTCCTTGCCATTACCACCCTGGTATCAAAGTGGAGAAGCCCTTTTTGTTGCTTTTATTTACTTTTGCTCGCTTCCAGTCTGTCGGGACTGGCCATGGTGCGTCATTTGGTCATGGCGGCCGCGGACTGGGTATGAAGGACTGGAAACTGGGGCTTGGTTTATGGACCAGGGTTTGGAAGCCAGGATTCTCGGGGACTCACGCAAGCGTCAGTTATCATGTAACGCCGAATGGCGTATAAATTGATTATTGTGTGTGTGGGCGAGTTGATAAGTCACTTCGGGGGGGTTAGCCCTAGGAAAGGGTGGTAAATATGTAACTGTTTAGCATCTGATGAACTCATTGATTAGATTGATGGTTCTTGTGAAGTTACTATGGACAGTGACAGTACCAGATTTTATAAAACATCTCCCCTTATCCGATCACAACGGTACAGAGATTGAGGGGTTGGTATTGGCCACGGCAGGTACACTATGATCATGTTTGATGAAAAAAGACGTTGTATTTTGGACAATGTGATATGTTACCTCCGAACATGCATGTAGCAGCAGAAACAACACTATTTACATGCATCATCAATTTCCAGCAAAATCTATATTTGGTAAAAGATTGCCATCTAGACAGATTTATACAATGTAACCAATTATTGTTATAGTCGACTACCACCTACCAATGCCGATCAACTCGATGATAGGCTGTCCGTAGTCTGCCCAACAGCCAACAGTCACATATCCATCTGAGATATATCCGGCTAGCCCTCATATATCGGGACTTCTTATTCTGCGGGAATTAACTAGCTTACCTCTTAATAAACAAGCGCCCCCAAATCATATGTTGGTTTTATATACAGCCCTCGCTAGAAGCTAACCCGCAGCCATGCGGCGGCTGAAGTTCTGTTTTGGGCATGGAACGTGACATTTATAACTGCCCCTTTTTATATTTTTTAAACGTATCGCATGTTAAGCATCCAGGGGCGGTAATGGAATGGTTCTTGATACAGTGACTCCTGGGATGTACATACAAATATGCAAACCTGCTGTCTTGGACCAGTTGTCAAGGTCTACTTTAATGTTTACAGGCCGGAAATGTAGAATCAGACCGCATTTTAGTTGAACAATGATATTCCGTTAGCCTTTGATTGGGCATTTGGTAAGGCAAGTTGTAATCGAGCCACGCTTCCAGAAGAATAGACAGACAAACTTTGCGGAGTACTTTGTTCCAAATCCTACCGACGTAAAAGCTAAATATATCCAACTTCCAACCTGAAGAAGTCAGTCATCGACTTGTACCGTGCATAATCATTCGGCTCAACTGCGTTCAATTACAGATACTGTACATCATCACAAGTATGTGCAACTGCTATCTATATATATTGCTGCCGCGGTCCACCATTTGCAACTAAACGTCTCAGTTGGTTTCGTGACATCACATTACATGTTGACCTGTCATTTGCTATTTAATATGGCTCATTTACGTATTTTTGCCCCCAGAACTAGTATCATACAGTTATATGCATAACATATTAGTCAGACAACGCATCTTGCTCCACAAATATTGGCACAGTGACAAGGCACTACCTGGTATGATTTTGGGGTGAAATGCCACTTTACCAGGGTCCACTGACTTGGACCTTCTATTACATCTGTCTCTTAGTTTATATATCATGACATGCGTTCGAGTGATATAGAAACACTCCTGTTTGCTGGGTTTTAGTCTCTCCTGCTCTCCCTGCATGTCCAGCACATAAATGCAAACGCATGTTAGTAATGGGAAAGATCCCGAAACAATCTGATAAACATACCCTTCTATCAATTCATTAGGATGGGGTGAGTATTCAGAGGTAGATGATTTTCAAGTAGTCAACATATCAACAGGGCCATAGTATTAGTATCTGTTACCCCCCCGCTACCATTGTTCGATCCGACTCACAGTAGCATCGTCCTTGGATCATTCCACTTTTCTCAGGTCCGGCTGAAGATCTGAGAGCATACACGAGGATGTCAGCATACAATCAACCAGTGGGTATCAAGGACTTGTACAAAAATGAAGAGCGTTTATTTATTGTCCCTTTATCAGGTTGGTATTTGTTATAGCCATCTAAACTGTCGTGTGATACAAAGAATTCATTTATGACACAAACAGGAAGGAGCGACAGACACCACATAGTACGTTACACCAACTAATGTCAAAAAAAATAAAAAACCAGGATAGCGACTCTGGGAACTACACAATGTTTTCATCTTAATTAAGGCTATATATTCATAAAATACGTTGGATCGATCGTTCCTCATTATAATTATGATTCATCTCTGTTAATGTGGATTCAGCATGTACTTAAGCACATACGACCATAGCCTGTGGAAAACATAGGGTCCCGGTTTGCTCCCCCATAGTCAAGCCATAGAGCGTTGGAATAGTACTACGGTGGGTTCTCACGTGGGAATGCCCGGTGTTGTATGTTTTTTTTTGCATCTCCGTTTATGATAGTATATCATTTGCCAACACTATCTATTAACAATATTAGCAAGATAATCGGACTATAAGTATTGAATCAATTGTCATTTCTTGTTCTTTCTTCGCCTATCTAATCTCCAAGATCTCACAATCATCGCCGTTCTCAGGGTACACTGACTCCTGTAGTAGGCTCATAATATTCCCGGAAGCGGTCAGTATTGTCCCATCCAAGATCATAGACAATATTCCAACACGAAAGCAACAACACAGGGAACCGAGTAGTCCAGAAATACAGATATCCCTCTGGTAACGAACCAATCATCTTCTTCAACGAATTGCTCATGTCTTCGTAGTGGTTCTTTTTGTTTCTCAAGGCACGAAGCAGATCCAACATCCTGGAACCAGTATATTTGCGTTGCTTGCCAAGTGATTCGATAAATTCACGAGGCAAAACACGCAAGAAATCACCCTTAGTAATTTCAGGTGCGTAGCTTTCCAAATGTTGAAGGGCCTCAGAAGGAGGATCACGTGGTTCCTTTTCAAAATGATCACTCACGTCGGCCAGGAAGGCTAACCGCTTCTTGGAGGACCAGAAGAATGGATGAGCCAAGATATCTTGAGCAGTTGGGCGTTCCTTCGGATGAGGGTTGAGCATAGACTTGATCAAATCTTCGGCCTCGTACCGAATCTCGCCAAGGCTTTGCAAACGATCGAGGTTATATTGACCCTTGCGGATATTTACCTCGCGCATGTAACGACCTCCGCAGTCAAAGGGATGGTGACCGCCACTGAGAACATAGTAGAACACCAACCCCAAACTGAAGATGTCGATTGAACGAGTGGCACGACGAGGACTAAGACCGTCACCAACAAGAACAGTTCCGGAGCCACTATGGATGCTGGTCTCCATGGAATCACGAGGGTCATCATCGACGAGAAGTTCGGGTGCTCTCCAACCAGAAGTTCCAGCAGCGCGACCAGTAGTGGCTCCAAAAGATGACTGACCACCTTCAAGCTTTTTGCACAAACCAAAGTCAGAGACAAGGAGACGAGGCTTCCCATCGCTTCCCATATTGACAAGAATATTCTGGGGTTTGAGATCACGGTGAACAATGCGTAACGAGTGCAAGTGTCGAATACCGTTAGTGATCTGGTACAGAACGCTAGGGATGTCAGAACTTCCCGCGATAGCTATTTGACGGAACATGTCGGGCTTTTCAATAACATCAGCCAAGGAGGCCACACAACGTTCTAGAGCGATATACAGGAAGCCATCACGAGATTGTTGAGAGTAGTACCGGATGACTGACACAATATTAGCAAGTCTGATTCAAGTAATGGAGATGCGAAAAACCTACCATTGGGGTGATCGTCGCTTTCACGAAGAAGACGGGTCTCCTGTGAAGCAATATCATAAAACTGGATAAGCATGCGCTTGACAGCAACTTCTCTACCATCAAACCGGCCAGCGAAGACAAGGGTCCCGTTACTTCCAGTTCCAAGTTGGTTGTCCATGTCGACTTCCAACTGACCCATACGAAGACGGGGGTTACTGAGATTCTCTGGGTCCTCAATGATTGAGTGGACATCTGGTTCTACTGGGAGATTACGATGCTCGGGAATCTTCAAAGCACCCTGGACAGCGTTCTCGACTGACTCAGATGCATCAACCTCATCTCTGGGTTGTGAAGGGTCTCTCTTTTTCTTCTTGTGCTTGACACCACCACGACGACCGCGATGGGCCTTCTTTTTAGCAAGTGTAGGGGCTTCGGTAGGTACATCTACAGGCGTTTCAACGGGTGCCTCAACAAGGGGCTCCGGAGGTGGGGAAGCCGGGCTTGTCTGATCCGAGAGAACTGGTGAAACAGAACGAGGGATTGGTGTAGGTGGAGCGAGAACATTAGTATGAGGATCAATGACCTCCACAGGTTGAGCCTCTTCAGGTTCTGGAGAGGTAACCGGCGGGGTGGGAAGAAGTGATGGTTTGACAAGGACTTTAGTCGAGACCTCCGTTTCAGTTTTATCGTCGGTGGTCTTGGTGTCGGTGGTCTTGTCATCTTCGACTGACTCAGAGATGATTCCAGAAAGAGGTATTTCCGGCTGCTTGGCTATCTCTGGGGACTCGAAGAGGTTCTCACACTCTTCCATGGGAGTTATATATTTACGAGTGCGTTTTCTGCTGGATCCAGCATCTCCAAGTATCCGATGCTTGATTTGTTGGCGGATCATGCGACGCACTTCATCCTGCCAGTAGAACATAGCAACACATATCAGGAAGAAGAAGGCAGGGTTGATGAACAAATCAAAGAAGTAAGTGTAAGTAGCCATGATAGCCACTAACGGAAACGAGACGGCACGATCCATCAAGGTAGGAGGATCAGCCATATTGATATCGACGGAGGGCTTCACGTAGTCAATATACTCGTATGACGACTCGACTTTGGATTGTGGTTTGTCACCGGACTCGATCAGAGGGACATATTGCTTCAACTTGGAAGTATTCTTGCCTGTGTTGAGGGTATGGGTGCCAGCCAATGCTTTGCAAAGCGCTTCGTACTCAAGATGTCTAGGCATTTCAAGGAGACTGTCCATGCTAATCAAGGCCACAGGAGCAGTGAGAATCATAGGATATGACTGGCCCGAAAGTGCAAACCAGTTCCCAGCTTGGGTCTTGTTGAGATAGATGCTAGTTGAACGGGACTGCTCTTCTCTAGAATTCTTTGGGGGCGGAGCAGGCTGTGACAAGACAATAAGCTCAGGGTTGGTCTCAATGGCAACATCACGAGGGCGGCAGATATCGTAAACTCGGGCAACGGCAGAAGGTAACTTTCTGGCAAAAGTAGTGGAGCCAAGTTCCCGGTTGGTATCATGGAATGTTTGTTCATCGAAGCCGTAGTCTAGGCCAAATACTTTCCCATCATGACGAGAAGTAATATATTTGTCGTCGAAAGAAACGCGAGAGGCCTGATACTGTTGAACAAGATCCATGTTAAAATTGTTGGGGCCCCATTCTCTATATTTAAGAAGAGCCACAGGCTTTCCATCTTCACGCTGGATAGCAATGGTATACTCAGTACGTCCAAGCTGGATGATACCGGTAGAACCACACTCCTCCGAGATGAAGAAGTCAGTGGGTCTCAAACAGCTTTCAGGTTCATTCAAGTGAGACCCAGATTCGCCGAACCATTTCAAAACACGACCGGTGGCAGCATCGAGAGTGATCAAAGTCGTAACTTTGCTTCCAACATAAACTACAGCTTGATCGGCATCAGCGAATGGAGCTAAATCCTCGACGAGCATCTTCATGGTAAGGCCAGTCTTAATGACCTGGGCACCAGACAAAGAATTATCGCCAGGAACCCAAATATACAGACTACCATCCTCACTAGGCTCAACAGCCCAGATGTAGTGATCAACAATGTTGAAATCTTCATCGGTATATGAACTATTAAGACGGTAGTGAGTGGTCTCAATCATGGGTTGCTCGACTTCAAGACGCCATCTTTCCTGGCCTGTCTTACGGTCGGCGGCATACAAATCTCCATCGACGGTCGCCATCAAGAAAAAGTCCTCTACTTCCCAATCCCCAAGACTCCGCGCGCTATGCTGCGAGGCGAGGCCAGACCCGGCAGTGGGGCTGGACCGGAGACGAGGGGTAGGTGCTCCAACGGCCTGAGCCGGAGCCAAAGTAGCGAGGGCGCTCACATCATCGGAAATATAGTAAGGGGTATGTTGGTTACAATAATCATCAGTTGATTGACGTTTGTAGGGTGACGGATCCCGGCGGCGGCGGATAGCCGAGCTCGAGACCGAGATATGCGGGACGCTGTTGACTAGTGCATCAGCATAATTGTTGGGGGCAGCGTAGCCGGCGGCAGCGGCAGCAGCAACATTATTGTTCGACGGAACTGATCGGTGCGACTGGGGATGTCGAGTCTGATGAGGTGCAGCAGCATCAACGATTGCGGTGTTTGCAACAGGAAGCACTGCAAAAGCGATCAGATAGCGACTAAGACGTAAGTGCATTGTTGGCAGGTGGTGGAGGCGTCGAGTTCATCTATTCATTCAGGCAGCTGGAAGCGGAGAGGAGTAGAGACGCGGAGACTTAAGAAGCCATCGACGCTCTGCTTTTTCGGGGGGTATTCTCAGCTGATATAGTCAGTCCTGATAAGTTGTTCGAAGAATAAAGAGACAAATTAGACGAACGAAAACCAGGATTGAAGATATATCAAAATTTGGTGTGTAGCGCTAGTATCTAGTATAGATGCACAAGAGTCGATAGGAGCTGGCAAGCTAGCCTAGAATAGAATAATAAAGCCAGGATGAGGCAAATAAGGAAAGTGATGATAAATTTCTTTAGTAATATATATATATATATATGGCCAGAGATAGCTATCTTGTCACGATTTCGCGTGGTGTAAAAAGAACAAAAAAAACAAGAAATCAGGGTGGTGATGTCTTCAATCGGGTGAGATGAGATTTTTTTTTGCTAATAAGCGAGAATCACGGAGAAGGAAGTTTCAGAAGGTGGGAGAAAAAGGTTGATCAAGGGCTTTGACGACTGTTCCTCGAGAAAAGCCAAGACAGGAGCTGATCCGGCAGTGGGAGGACTGCCACGAAGTCACAGCGCATATAGGGCAAAGGCTCGTGTGAGGTGATGTCTTCCGTTTTTTTTTCTTTTTTTCTTTTTTGTCCAGGTGCTCAAAACCTGCAGGGCACACTTACAAGAATGAATATGGCGGAGGAAAATCCCACTTGGTGTGTATGATGAGCTGCACAATGACCTTCTCCAACATGAGCCTCTGACATCCCCTATTGCGCTGCATGGCGTTCACCGTGTCTCGCGGTGTTATAAGCTATGTAGGTAGACACCTCTAAATGCGGATAACAACTTTGAGGCAAATACAACTTCTAGCCAATCAAGTTTTCGTAACATATGTCCCGGAGCCCATTAGCCACACACCTCCCTGTCATGACACTGATGCATCAGTCAGTTCATGTCAGGAGATTTTCTCTTGTAACATGAAACTTAGCAAACAACTGCGACTTTAAAAACCGTGTGGACCAAATATTCTCCAAAATGTGATATACGCAATGCGGGGTATAACTTTAACCCTAATTTTGACTAAAATTATATACTACACTAGTACATTTTAAATATAAGTATGAAGAGTATAACTGGTTAGTGACTGAACAAAAGCAATGTATGCCAAATATCATAAAAGTCATATATATATATCCTTTTCTTTTTCTTTAAAATCCGAATTTGAGAACCGAAATAGGGTAGTATTAGAGAAGCGACTGGCGGCTTCTAGAACCGGTAACAAGGCCGGGTTATAAGGTCACCGTATTGAGAGACCTTCAGTAGAAAAGGTTGACAGATACAAAACCGATAGTAAGATACCCAGGACATCAGCAAGTAGAATAATAAATTTAAAAACTAGCGATTAGTTATATTTAAGTAGAATGGTCATGTCAAAATTTTAAGACAGTATTGCATAACAACCCACAAACTGTGTCACATATATGTGTAAGGCCAATAGCAAGTTCGTATGAAGAGTTAATATGGAATGCACGTGACCAGAACACAGTACATATAGACCAGTAGGGACTATGACCTCGCTTCTTGTTGATGCAATTGCTTCCCAAGGAGGAAATGTTATTGCCAAGCATGAATCAGATACAAATGATTCAGAGATTTCAATTTTCAATTTTACTTCACTGTTGTACAGAAAAATACACCGCAGAAACATCCGTATTTTAGTTTCAAAACTGAATTGACTTGATCAGCAAATGAATAATGAATAATCAACTGTTGCACTGACGACTCATCATCATATGTTTCGTTTGCTGCGGACAGACGCCAATTCTACGCTTTGCGATCTAGACAACACATCTAGTTGTACTCTGAAATTCTCGCCTCGCACTCTACCACTATTGTGTCATCAACACTCCACACTATTGCAAAGTCTGCCAACTCAAAGACATGAACTTTGCATCACACATCAAACTTGTCCTGAGAAAATCCTCATCACCTCATCTCTTGTCCCTAGCGGCCGGCCGATTAATCTGACGGAAACCCTGGTACCTGGTCCCTGAGCACTGGCATCTTCATTTATCTGGCTTGTCTTTTGCTTACTTCTCCCACACCAGAAGCGAAGCAGAAGAAGAGCATTGGTCAACTCGAAGCACTAGCACCGTCATTTCTTGTCCCTCTAGACTTTACACATCCTCACACAACAGGCACAGTGGAGGCGACAATTGAACTGTCTCAGCGTCATCGGCCGGGTCCGCATCATTTTTCCAGATTGATTCGCCGCATCAACTCCCGACTCGACACCCGCTGGAGAAACTGCGCGTCCCGTCTTAAAATCATCAAAACCAAACAGAAATTTTCGCGATACACCCCTTCATTTTCCGGGGATCACTATATCGAATGTCCCCCAAGACGAGCTCCTTGACACTGAACTATAACGAATCATCCACCAGACAATCATCCCTCTGGCAGCTCTTGGTCGAACCAGGTGCTACACAAGCTATTCGATTTTACCCTATCCTATAGTGAAACTACCCACCATTATTCGAGATCGGCTGAGCTTTTCGTCATGCAGTCGGCAAAGGGAAAAGCGGCTGATCAAAATGGGCGCAAAGTAAAGGTTGGTTTCTTTCATGTCCGCGAGAAGATCCCTTCTATGCGCCGTGACAAAAACAGATGACCAGCTGAAAACAGCACCTAATATATTGTTCGAACAATTCTAACTGGCGTGTTTTCGATTGTAGCTTGCGCAATCATATCAGGAATTGCTCGAGTATGTTGATCTTGCATCGCACCCATGACGACTTTATTCTCATCATGAACATGTTCGCTGACTGTGTTACAGCGAGTTTGCCGCCAAAGATTTGCAATCAGTAGGAAACTATACTCTTGGCCGGTTGATAGGAAAAGGGTCCTTTGGTAAAGTTTACCTTGCGACACACAAACTCACCAATGGCTCAAAGGTACGACTCGGATACATCTCCACTGCATCAGCGCATGTGACTCGATGATCTAACTTCATAATCCAGGTGGTGCTCAAATCTGCCAACAAGAATGATTCGAACCTCGCGCGAGAGATCCATCATCATAGACAATTTGTGCATCCGCATATTGCTCGACTATATGAAGTGATCGTGACGGAAAATTTGGTGTGGATGGTCCTAGAATATTGCGCTGGTAGGTGCATGCGATTGTTTTAGCTGACTGTCAGCCAGTAATTTGACTGGAAATACTTACCTTTTTGTCCGCAGGTGACGAGCTGTACAATCATCTTCTCAAACATGGCCCGCTCCCATCAGATAAAGTCAGAAAGATATTTGCTCAACTTGTAGGGGCTGTCTCATACGTCCATATGCAGTCATGTGTCCACCGGGATCTTAAACTGGAGAATATCCTTTTCGACAAGAACGAGAATGTCAAGTTGGTGGATTTTGGATTTACTCGTGAATACGAGGGCAAGTCAAACCATCTGCAAACATTCTGCGGCACGATATGCTATTCTGCACCTGAGATGCTCAAGGGTGAAAAGTATGCCGGCGAGAAGGTCGACGTATGGAGTTTGGGGGTGATATTGTACGCTTTATTATGTGGCGAGCTGCCTTACGATGATGACGATGATAACGAAACTCGGCGCAAGATCCTTAGCGAAGAACCCAAGTACCCAGACCATCTTCCAGAAGATGCGGTGCCTCTCATCAAGTCTCTGCTTTCAAAGCGTCCACTCCTTCGTCCTTCTTTACCTGAAATTTTGACTAGTCCTTTCTTGGCAGAGCATGCGCCGGCACAACATGCCATTTTGAATGTGACCAGACCTCCATCATTCTCAACACAAATAGAGAAGGACACACTAGAGCGTATGCGAACTGCGGGAGTCAATATCGACAACGTTATCGAAAGTGTGCTCTCCGAGCGCTGTGATGCCCTTAGTGGCTGGTGGACGCTTCTACTTGAAAAAGAGCAACGGAAGGTTCTGCGCCGTGAAAGAAAACGAAAAGAAAAAGAAGCAGAAGCCCGCAGTATTCGACGACTTTCAGCAGCATCTGGTTATTTTGATCGTTTTGCTCTTCAAAATGTCGATGAAGAAGCTGGAACTCCAGTTGTGCGCAGACGTCCTTCAGACAATCTGATGGGCACCCCTCGTGTCCGTGGTCGCTCGCAACGACGGAGCACACATTACTCTGATTATCAACTGAACATTCCTGATATGCCTGGGACAGGAGAAAACTCGTTACATCCTCATTCACGGTCATTTGACCGTGAATCTGTCAGATCGTCAAGTACTTCCCGCACTAGACGTCCCATACCACCTCCTAAAGAAGGTGATATCCGGAGTGCCAGGTCGCGTGGTTCAACTCTCCATCTGGTATCTCCACCAACCGTCATTCTGCCAGAGTCCGTCTCTGAGGCTGAAAATGAGAACGGGACTGAACACAAGGTTAGGAAAAAGCACTCACAGGCACTCTTTGCTCAGTGGAAGAACTGGACTCATTGGATATTCGAGACTACCAGGCGTACGAAGCCCAGTCGTCGGGCCAGCCAATCCACACCTGATTTACGCGAGAAGGGGAAACAAGGCTCCAAAGAGCCCCGAGAACCAAACCAAAGACCGCACACGAGCAAGTACCCGGGCGGTAAAAGCCAAGATGGTCGGTCGACTAGTACTCTTCCTTCCACTTTTACTGCCAATAGGCAGGCTTCATCTGCTGTACCTCCGATGCCGTCGAATCCAAACTTGTACCAGTATCATCTGCAACAACAACCAGCTCCCATATCACCTGTCACTGCAACACTAGCCCATCGCATGAACCCACGCCACAAGCGTCAGTCATTATCCCCATCCCCATTAACACCCAGGACTGCTATACGGCGCTCATCAACTGGACTTAGAGGTCGAAAATCTACTTCATCTTCCATCTCTTCTATCCGCACCATTCACCATCATTATTCCCACTCCAAAGCGTCGTCGACTAGCTCAAATGGATCCATTTCTACTACATTGTCGAAGGCCACGCTTACTCGTGGTACCTCCCCCCACCACTCGGTCAAAGTTCTTCCTGTTACCCCATCAACTCAAGCAATTCCATCAAGCATCCGTCTGGTGCGTGGTTCTGGACCGCCACCACTGGCCATGTTTAATGAAGGTGTGTCCCGTCGTGATACGCAAGCGCCAGGATCACCAAATCCATTTGGTGCTGGTGGGGTCTTGTTTGCCAAGCGTAGGCGTAATGTCTTTAAAGGTCCTATGCTCAGTATAGCCACTACTGGTGCCCCCGGAGCCCGCGTACCTTCATCTTCTCATTCTCATTCTCACTCGCGGAGCGCTAGTGTCTCGGGTCTCGGCAGAAGATCAGGAGAAATCACCATTGCAGAGGAGGATGAAGAGTTTGAAGAGGTTGATGAGAACCTCGAAGATGGCACGATGGAGGGAGAAGAAGTTGAGAATGTCGAGGAATCCTCACCAGCCGTCTCACGTCCAGGTGAAACGGTTGAGGAGCAAGTTTACGAAGATAGTTTGGAAAAGGACTTTATCACTATGGATCAGTCCTTGGTGTCTATCGGCAGTACCGGCATGGCTCTTTCCAGCATAGGACCGCCTACCTTGCCACCCCTGGATGTCATACCCAAACTTACCGAAAGCTGAAATGAGTGGTTTCCATAATATATGGATTTGTTGACCCGTTTTTCCTTCACCTCCTTTCGTTCCTAGACCATATTATCCCTTGGATTACGAGTCAATCTTATGTTCACTTTGTTCCCTCTGTCTATCTGCTTCCTTTTTCTTCCATTTGTCTTGCATTCCCATGTCACCGCTTTTGGTGGCTATCTTTCTCGCCTCATTTAGCGTTGTGCTGACTACTGTCGTGCCACTACATTTACCGTTTGCCTGTATTGTTTCGATTTTCATATACCACATAGACCGCTGCACCATTTGTCTTTGTTCGTCTGCATATTCTGCCATAGCTTCTGTTTCCCACCCACGGTCCACAGGGATGCAGGTACAATGTGTTTCGAGGTGATATTTCGATTGGCCGAGCGTTATAGAATAGAATATCTCGTTCATATGTACGCCAATATATCTGATAATTGAAATTTTTGGTCTCTATAGTAAGTATGTCGTTAAACTAAGTCGTGATCTCCATTGGCCTATGTTCTGGTTCACTGAAACAACCCGTCTCGGGCTGCAATAGCTTTCTTAACCGTCACCCGAGTGACACAGAGAACAGGGTCAAATGGCGCTAGTGTAGGATCACCCATAGTGGCGAGGGCCGCCAGACCTAGGTAACTGTGGTATAAATCTGGGCGGTCTCCTGGGGTTTTTCCGAAACCACCAATCATGTGCTGCGTCTTGTCTACCAAGAAACGGCGTGCTGGAAGGGCATCGATTAGGTCGATATGACCAAGCATCTAAAGATCAGTCAGAAATGAGTCCTGTCAGGGCAGAAGTGATGATTGTCTCTTACATTGAGAGTTGCTCCAGCCCACCAAAAGTAGCAAGTATCAGAAGGCTTGTTTTGACGGCCATTGAACCCAATATATCCATCTAAGAGATCGTCTGGGTTACCGGCTACTGCTGTTTTAGAGGAAGGAATCTCAACCTCTTCCTCGTCTGAATCGTTGGGGTCGACAGTAGTAAGGTAACTTTGTTGACGGTATACCAGGAACTGAAGTAATTTGGGAAGGTTTTGAACACCGGCTTTGATTGTAGATGAAGGGCCAGATAGTGATTGGGTGTCAGTGCCGGCACCAAGGAGGGTTAGTGCTGAAATGGCACAATAAGCATATCCGGCTATTATCACTAAGTCAATACGGGTTTCCTAGCCATAACATGAATGCAGACATACCATGGGATTCATTATATCCACTTTCAGAAATGCCTCCATCGTAGGTCTGTCTGCGTGTTAGTTTGATTCTATATCATCATCACATGAAACCTACTTGTGCTCTTCTGATGTGTGCTATCAAGGCTCCGACATTTATGTCTTCTACCCAGTGTTCAGAACCCTCTTCATGATCACCTCGTAGGAACCATCTGATCGCAGCAGCAAGATAGCAGTATCGCATATCCCTTCCACCAGATATCCGTCCATTACTATCGACAACCTCACCAAAGCTTCCATCCTCCCGCTGCAATCGCCGCAACCACTCTAATGTATTATTTCGGTCTACCCTTTTGTAGGCATCCTTGGCCGTGCCATCTTCCGATATCAATGCCAATATCGACAACGCAAAGAACGTCGCGGCAATATTAGCACAAGAATCCTCAGGAGGGTCCTTGAGATTACTATCAAGGTCAAGACATCCAGGCCCTGCTACACTAGGCTCATGAGTACAGAAAGGGAGAAGCTGGTTAGGTGACCCGGCAAAACCACCGAAGGGATGTTGGAGTGCCAAAACCCACTCAGCATGGGCAATGCGATCTGACGGAGTAAGGAAGGGGGTCGCCTCTGGGAAGATTTCAGAGGGAGACGTCAGGACATCGAGTGCGGAAAGAATGAAGCAACCGAGTGTCATTCGGGTGCTATCGGCCGAGGTATAAGGTATGGGCAGGATGGATCGATAACAACGGTTCCAATATGAGAGATGTCTTGCCCGGTTGATAGTGGGCTCCATGGTGAAGAGGGCAAAAAGAAAATCCCGTGATAGATCTTATAATAAGAAATGTGCGCCTGGCAGATACACCAGGAATACAATCTGGAGTGGTTGTCCTATCATGTATATGGTTTGTGTTGTATATAAGACAACCGTTATGGAAGTTAGGTAGCTTCAGGAGTTGCTGGGGTCGAAAGTGGGGCAGGCGAGGTATTGTGTCACAACTGTTAAGTGGGACTCAACGATTCACTTGATTCGTATTTGTGGACTATTGATATCGGGAATTACTTGGATTGGAATACAAAGTATATATTCTACATACATATCACACATTATTCAGATAGGCGCAAATAAAATATGAGTTGTATTTACATCTTGCCTTGCGATTTAACAATCGAATGTATTCCCGGTAGCGATATATTGTGCAAGGCTTTCATGACTGCAGATACTGGCACACTGACTTGGCCCATCTGATGGCGCCTTTGTATTTCCACATGCCAGGTGCATTCCCATGTTTGAGACCTTCGATAGACTCAGCAAGCTTCGGACCCAAGCCTTCAGCCTTGATTTCAGCCAATGGATAGAGGTAAGTCTTGAACGAAAACATGACGGTGTGAGTTTTGGGGAGCCGTGACAAGGTCTGTCGTTCAATGCGGCAGTATGCGTTGTTGCAATCCACCTCTTGATCTTCCTCAAACTTCATTCCATCCTTGATGTGGTTGATCGAAATGTCGAAAAGGTTCGAGTGGGTAGTGACGCTCCACTATAGAAGTTAGTCTATGTTCCAGTCCTAGGTGTTGCTTGTGGTGAACTTACATTAGTACGCTTCACATTATTACCCACTTCAATCCTTGAGAAGAAACGCTCCATACTAGTACCGATCTTCTCATAGGAAGGCACCTGTGCGTGAATGTCTTTCAGAATCAACCCGAGCTTCTCAGAAGGATCAAATCCATTAGGGCAGCAGCAAACGAACGCCACGAGCCGGTGAGGACCCTCATCCGGGTCTTGTTTCAGAAGGAAGATATCTTCCTCGACAATCTCACCCAAAGCTCTTATGATGGCCAGAGGATCAAAAAGCATAGAGCCTTTTTCATGGTTGAGGTTCTTGTGATTGAGAAGTGGGTACGTGGACCCGGTCGCTTTATTGATGAACTTGTCGTCCTCCAGGGTAAAAATGGCGGGGTAACGGGCCGGAAGGTAGACTTCCGTCAGGTATTTGTATACTTCATGAATGGCATCAACTCCAGTAGGAATGTAACCATGAGTTTGTGAAGGGTACTGAGCGATGATATCCCGACGATCAGTGACGTTCTTGACGTAGTCTCTGTCGAGAGCAACCAAGTTACTGGGTGTGTCGCGTTCAATAGCTAGATAGATTTGTTAGGAATGTGTAGAGGAAGATATGAGGTGTAATGCTTACCCATCGTGATGTTATAAACCGGCTTCCATGGTCTCCATTTTCCGGGAGCAGTTTCATCAAGCGAAAAGTCGTGTAATGGCTCGATTGGCGGAAGTGTAGGGGTTGACTCTTTGTCTGGAAGTATCTGGAAAGTTGAAAGAGAGTTAGTAATGATATTCCGTAAGTAGCTTGGGTGGACATTACGAATTGATTCATACCGGAATGTACTTGTTTTTTGATTTGGACTTTAGATAAGAGACTAAAAAGGAGATGGCTATGATAGCTGCCCACACAGCATAAGTCATGAGTTTCTGTGTTTGAGTGAATTCCATAACCTGCGATTTTTTGAGCCAAGAAGTTCAAGTTGATGGTTATTTAAACAAAAGAATCATAATTTACTACGGGTTGTTGCTGTGTATATATACATTTGGGAAGGTTATCGTGATGCAACCATGGTGTGTATCATGTGCCTGACAAAATGATATCTCAATACTCCTACCCTATAATCAATGATTATCAACTTATATCTAGGGCGTTTGATCTAGCCTTGAGAACACTCCTTTCATTGTCCCACCATGGAGATTGGCTATCTTGTAGGATAGATAACAATTCACTCTGCGGAAATCAAGTCGATATCAACCTTCCTTCAGTTCCTTGCACCATGCAACCCTTGCATCAATTTATCCCAATTGGTCATAATCATAGTCCGCAGGAAGTACCTAAAAGGCCTCCAGCGAGATGTGTGGCCAAAGGAGTTTTTACAAGTTCATGCCAATGTATTGAATCCAAACTCCAAGACAGAGAATTAATGGCTTAGCATGTTGACATAATACCAATATGTCAAGGATATAGTAATGCAAATTGAAGTTCAGTGGAAGAATCCTTGATTTGGTTATTTAAGAAAGACACCCTATCTAACCCTACTGGTGATGGAACCCTAGGAATTCGTCCTTATCGATAATAACTATGGATCCATGTCAATTGACAGGGCACGACACCATACAACGGAGTTAAACGTCATTGAAGTCCACATATATTACCCGGAAAGTTCACGAGCTAGACACCGTCAAAATCAAAGCTACAGGCAAAAGCAAACTACCGGGCTTCGCTTGTCTGTAGACCCCAGACCTTGAAAACAATTAGGCATTACAGACTTAATTGATGTTGAATTGAGAACTTGTAGGAACTTCTTGATCAACATGCCTCAATATTGGAACTACCCAAAACTGAAGCGCGGGGTTAACCTCCAGCTTCAAACCGCTTACAATGACAGAGATTGGCAACGGGCTTCTAGACTATCCGCAAAAAAGGCTGCGGTGCCGGGTCCGGATCAGCAGTATCATGAGGTCAGTAAAACAAGTCTATCACGAATGACACAGATTTAAACCTAAGCTGAGAATGTATAAAGATCATATATTTTATTTCAGTGTAGTGCTGACAGTTGATATAGATTGTCAAAACCTATGCCGAGTCTCAATTTGATCAACCAGCTGCCCGCTACTCGGCCGTGGTGCTGTGTCATAAATACTTGCAAAACCAGACCGTCATTCAAGATGTCGAATCATTTCTTCTATTAACCGAAGCTACCAACGATGTCACTGATATTTCATTCCGTCGTGAGGTTATTGGCCCTCTTAGACTTCGGGCTGTCAAGTCTGGGAAATTGAACCGGGCTGCTATGGTAGCCTGCCTTCATGACTGCCTACAGGATTGGGATTTGGAGAATGCTCAGCAGATTGCTGCTTTCATGGACCGGTCATTTAAGCACGAACGCTCCTATCTGTTTTGGAACATTGCTATTACTTTTCTTCTCTCTGTAAGTTCTGTAGCAACGATATGTGTCTCGTTTTATGGGTACTAATGCGTGTTCAAGACTAGCGAGCAATGTCCGAAGGAGAAGCGATTCCTGTATAGTACTCTAGCAACTAGAATGGCATCAAAGGCAGTAAGTAGAACCATAAAACTTAATAATTAGTCAAGTCTAACTCGAAGATAAGCTTCAAAATGCACCAAATATCCCCACGAAATCTGCCATTCAAGAAGAGGAAGTGTTGTTTTATTATGGCATTGTCTCTTCTCAGGGCAGTTTCAAAGATTGGCAAGGCTTGATCGATGACAAAAATATTGGTCCTCTTGCTCAATGTTATCTGGGACGCAAAAACCCGTTCCTCATAGCCCTGAAGTCCCTCGAAAAGTTTGAGGCCTGGGACACAATCTATTCTCTCGCCAAGGCCGGCATGTCGGCAGCTGACAGCAGCTCTGAAAGTTTCAAACCTTCCGTGTTGGCTTCAGACTGGGTTCTCTGGCAATATTACCTTCGTGCCGCTGGGAAACTTGTCTCTGAAAATACAGAGTAAGTGAGGCGCCTTTTGTGACTCGTACAGTAGCTAACCCAAATCTCTTTCAGTATCATTGAAATTACACATTCATTGCTGGATACTGTCTTCCCACCAGATGTTGTCGGTATCCATCGCCGCACCCTAAATCTGGCCAAAATTACAGCCTGTTTTGAGTTGCCAACAGCAGACTCTGGATCAAGGGCTGTAAAACTCATGACAGACATGATCTTAAATATGACAAGCCTGGCCAGATTCGAAGACTTCCGTCCGCTCGTGGAGATATTAACCAAAGAGGATCAATATGCCCTGTTAGCTGCCATCTCTGTTCCTAAAATGGATTCCAGAGTCCTTGACGTTGTCATGGGCCGTGCCCTATCGTCCAAGTTGCGTTTCTTCGTGGCAAGCTGCCACGCTGCTTCTGCCAAAGAGTTCGAGAAGATCGTGTTGGCTGCTTCAGGGGATCTCCAAAGCTTGGCTCATCCCAACAGGCAAGAGCCCGGTGGTGACATCCCGACACTTTTCATGAACCTTGACATATCAGACTCTGCAGCTATTAAAGCAGAAATCTTGCCTGAATTTTCGATATTGATAGCTACAGCATTAGTTCAACTCAGCGGCATTACTAGCGATAAGACTCATGAGTCCAAGTACAACTACCTGCTTCAGGCCGTGGCTATCTTGGAAAACCAGTTGCACATCACCCCTAAGGATCACACCGTACTCATACTATTGGTGCGATTACACACCATATTGGGTTCTGCTTGGAGAGCTAAAGAGGTTTGGGATGTTCTGGAAGTGAAACGAACTATTGTCGACTCTCTGGCTCCTCTTTTCCTGGACAGATTATCCACTGTGTCTCCGTCGTTGGTAGCTGGAGATAAAATCATCAAGACTGTTACGTCCTACTACGACCTTCTATTCCGGAAGGAGATGCCTAAATCGCTGATCCAGGCAATTACTGCCAACAGCTATGCTAGCACTATCCAAATTCCCAAGTATATTGACAGTCTGCGTGGAAGCTCAACAAGAGCAATGGGCTTCTTGGAGAAGCAACGTTCTACCCGAGCTTTCTCTGGTATTGGCGGCGAATGTAGGTATAAAAGAAGGTAGAATGGACTTGATTATGTAACTAATATGTTTGTAGGGACCATGTCTGAATCACCTGTATATGGTGAAACCATTAACTATGGCCCCTTCCCTAATTTGGAAAGCTCTTCAGCGGTTCCTATTTATAACACTCTGTCGATTGGACCAGGTCCCTCGGTAAGATTAACAAGAAAGATTGTTTCATATACACATACTGACATATCTAGAACTGCCGAACACAATTGTTGACCGCCACGGAGAAATTTTTCCACCTTCTCTATGCCCACCCTCCCAACCTCTACAAACCATCACCTGCTGCTTTGGCTACGGATGATACTTATGTGGCTGAAGAGCTTACGCGACTGTCCAACACTTTTTCACAGATTTTGCGTGGAGATGTCAAATCTAAGCTGACTTCCTCAGAGTATATCCACTACCAAATTGTGGCCTTGCTCTCTCTGTTCATCTTGAGATCTTGCCCTCCAGTTGCTGACACTACATATGCAACCAAACCAAGCGTCGATTCCATTGTAGAGTCACTATCGTACCTTATCACGTCTTTCGAAGCTCGACTCAGTAATACCTCCGACTCTATGCAGAAAGCACTGCGCTTCTTTTCATCACTACATGATCTTTGGTACATCAGAGACACCGCTGTAGCCATTCGCGTCTCTTTAGACTACATCACAGCCTTCAATGGTCGTCAGAAGCCTGCGAAGCCGCCAAGCAAAGATTTCAGCGCCAATCTTAAGGCCTTGGCCAGAGCCAGTGCTGAAGCTGTATCTAAGGGTAGGGGCTGGATTTCTGCTGCTAAGAAAACAGTAACCGAGCCTGGATTGGAGAGAAAAGTCATCACAGTTGCTTTTGATGGAAGTGAGATCAGTGAAGCCGTTAAACAGGCTTCAGGAGTAGAAGGAACATCTTCGGCCAATTGGGCTCGGAAGATTGTTGATAGTTGGAAGATAAACATCAAGGGTTGGGAGAATGTCAAGTGGGACTAGACACAAACATAAAAGGGCAGATCAATAACCCAGGCATCGTAATGAAGCAGAAAAATGTACAAAAAAATTATATATAGATGTCCCAATTCAAAAGTTCTTTACACCTCGTGAACCATAAATTACTCCAGGTGGTCATGTACCTCCCGTCTATGTCTGCGTAGAATCTCATGTCTCTCTTCGCGTAGAGTCACCCACAACCAGAACCAGAAGGCCATCTCAACAAACATGACTGAGAAGACCATCCGGTTCTTGAGGCTCTCTCCACCCCAGGTTGAAGGAACATAGTTGGGGTTAATTCTGTGTGCGCTCGGGTGCGCCAAGTGACCACGCTCACTGCTGCCCCCAAACAGAGGTGAACTAGCCGAGAAAAGGAAAGAATATAAGACGCCGACGAATGAAAGGGAAAAGCGAACGGGAGCTATAGAGACAAACGGAACAGATTAGCAAATGCCCAGTGATATGGGAGTCCGCAGTTGACAAACGCACCTTGAGTGCCCCAAATGTGGACCAGAGAGATGTCTTCGGGAAGACTCAGGGACACTAGGTCCGAAAAGCCAATGTAGGCAAACAAGACTGCGACAAGACCCAACGGGGCCGATGGTCCTTCAAAGCCACGGGCAAACGGTAAGCCCATGCTTTCACCGAGAATGTAAACAAGTGCTTGGTCCGCGATTTTGGCGGGATTTGTAAGGAAAAGGAAGGCAAGAGTGATGTGAAGCACTGAGACCGTAATAACGATCATGCTTCCAGAAAAGATACCCATTGCGGTTGACTTTGATAATGGGTTTTAGTTCATGTATTTAGTAGTTCTGTGTAGAATTGATGACATCGACATTGTAAACAGCATTAGAGGCCACTCAAGAATGAGCTTTCAATAACTTACAGTTTGTAGTTCAGTTGCAGGGGTGATAGGGTATATTAACCCTAAACATGTTAAACCTGAGAACAAACTTGCGTACGTAGTAGGCTTAGATTATTGATGATTGCAAAATAGTAGAAGAAAAAGTAAATTATATAAACAAAAATAATACATAGATTAAAACGATACTAGTAATACAAGGTTAAAGCAAAACATCTGATTAAACCAGATAGTGATCAAAACCACTTTCCAGCCTTCTTCTGATCGAGCTATACATGTCACAACAGTTAGGTTCAAACAGTCATCTTCCCAACACATCACAGGTCATAAACTTACCCAGGCCTTCTTGCAGTTGCGATAGGCTCTAATAAATGTGAATTAGCAGGCGTTTAGGCCAGTCTACAATGTCATTTACTCACTGGAAGTAGTCTGAACATAAATCTTTGTCTGTGGGATTCCGATGCAAGCAGCGGATACTGCGGTCCGCGGCTTCTTGACACGGATCAAAATACTTGCTCTGGTCCTTCCTACACAAACGGACAGGTCAGTTATGATTGACAAATACTTCGTCAGATATCTACAGAGTTAGATTGGATTTCTGTACGTACGCCCGGTATTCAGCATGTTTGTCCGGCTGCAAAAGCTTGTCCTTAGGTGACTTTTCCGAAGACATTTTGAGATTGACCAACCCTTTTTTATGTACAATTGCGGACCAAAACCGACAAAAATGAAATTAAGTTATGTAGTCTTGAGTTTCAGACCCTAGATACTCAACTCTGATGACTAAGTCATGTACGTGTATTTGCCAGAGATGGTAGTTATGAAGTTCAAGTCTCTTGAAAAAAAAAAAGGCATCAAGATTTTTATTAATGCCATAATGAAAACACCAGGACCACTAATTTTCTAGAAGCCAAAGGATTTCTTATCTTCAGAATGTATCTTGAATACTTAGACAAGTCAGTGCTATATGTTGATCTTGTCTGCTGACTAAGTCTTATCAGCTTATCGTCTCCGGGTTGTGTACCTTACAGACTGAACGCGATTAGCTGGCCAGCCGCAACGGAATGACATGTCAGGCCTGGACTGTCGCAAAACCATGTAGTCGCGGAACATGTATTTTTTTTTCCCTTTGTTGCATGCAATGGCATGTGCCAACAACCGCTTTTTGTTTTGCGCCGGAAACCTGATCTTCATCAACACGGTTGAACTATTCGAACGAACATCTCAGCGGGTTAATTTAAATTTTTGATTTTTCTAGCATTTTGTCATTAGTACTTTCCAAAGTTACCTTTACGATCACAGTGACATATCACCGTCTAAAGCTTCCGGCGCGAACAAGCAGAATATACCACTCACGATCTTGTTCTGGAGTAAATTAATCACGACATTCTCGAACCTAGACTATAGACTGAGAGTCATCTCAAGTATTACATCTTCAAAGACATCAATGATTTCATTGTGAGATTTTATATCAACTGGCTTCCATTACCACTATACTGTATCCAAAGATGTCTGAACCTCGTGAGTTGAGCCTAATCGTACATTTTGACATTTTCCCCATAACCTCAAGCCTCGATGTCTCCTTAGCCCCAAATCAAATCCTATTCTGTTCTCTGTATCTGTCACCTTAGTTGTAAATACCTTTAAGTTTGCGAAATCATTGTACTAGACTATTTTCAAGTTACATTTCCATTCGCTCATCATTTCATCATCCTGCATCACCCACCCTTGGCAATAAGCATGGTTCTCAATACGTCATTCACTAAGATGTCAAATATACTAACTATGATAAAGTATCTTCCATTGAAGAAGCGCAATACGCCGCTATAATCGACAATATCCTTCGTAATTCAGACCTCGAAACTGTTACGCGCAAGAGAATACGATCAGATCTTGAAGATGTCCTTGGTGGCAAAGATCTCAGCTCACAAAAAGTAATCAACATTAATCTTGGCTTAGTGGGGTATCGTCAAGTTGCTAGCTTGATAGGATATCTGGCAACTATTGTACTGTCTTGGTCACCTTATATCCCATCGTTTACTTCTGCAATTACATGTCCTGCTGTTCAAATCATCAAGATCTATCATGTAAAACTAACTTAATCGTGGTATCTAGGCTGCCATCAAGGCGTTGATTGAGGCTCGGTTTGATGCATTCACTCAGGCGGCTTCTGACGATGAAGCCGACACTAAAGATGAAAGGGAATCCGGTGATTCCAAGCGTGAGCCCAGCTTAGATGCCGATGCAAAGTATGCTGCTGAATTGCAAGCCCAGGAAAATCGCCTAAGTCGAGCACGTGCCACTAGAGGAAATTCTAATGGAACAAAATCTGGAAAAATCGTCAAAAGGAAAGCGACGCCGCGCAAAAAATCGGCGAAAAAAGTGGGTGATGATGAAGATGACCCTGATGCTGCGCCCAAACGCAACACAGGATTCCAAAAGCCTTTCAATCTCAGCCACCAATTGGCAGAGCTGGTTGGCGAGACACAGGTAAGTTTGCGTTGCCCTTAAACATGAGACCAAAATACATTCTTACTTCATCTTAGCTCTCTCGTCCACAAGTAGTGAAAAAGATCTGGGAACACATTAAGAGCAAAGAGCTCCAAGATCCCAATGATAAACGCCAAATCATCTGTGATGACCGCATGCAAGCTGTCTTCAAACAAGCCTCGATTAACATGTTCCAGATGAACAAGAATCTTGGCAACCACTTATACCCTGTAGAGGAAGAGTAGCTGAACTCAAGCTCCTGTGTACTGTCTTTTTTAAGATCTAGTACGTATTTACATGAAACACGGGTATGTTTCGGTGTCTAGATCAAGTTATGAGAAAGAGTTTCCGAATTTATGAATCGGTGTTGGTCCGCAAAGACGCGGTTACGTCCTATAATATGCATGACAAATAGTCTGTTTGGTGTTTATATTTGTTTGGATTACACTTCAATTATGGATTTGATTTCTGGGTAATCGTAATCACATTTCTACCAAGACATCGTCGTTTGAGGCTTCAGTCTATATCCAATGCATCGATGCATGTCATGATAGAACAGATGACGAATGACATCATTCCAATTGTATCAGGGTTGTCAATCACAGGGTTATCGATGATTGATTTTGAGTCATTGGTAAGCTCATTAAGCCCCTGTAGCAAGTGAAGTTTGTTTATATGCAACAGAGGTTGTCAAAATGATTCAAATATACTAGTCAATGGCTGCCTCACCACTGCAAGACTGAATGAACATGATTAATATAGAATAAATTATTATTTTGTTTCAGTAAACTGTCACTCAACTAACATCTAACATGAGTCAATTGCCTGATAGAGCAATTACAGGTCATTGCTCTTTTGGTAGGCTGGGTGATTCTCGGCAATTCAAGGGTCTGCTTGGAAACAGAACGTCTAGATGTCCAGGGCCAGTTTTTGAAGTCTAGTAAACAAAAGTTAACCCCCACCATGTGAAAGATTCCACATTTCCCAGATCAGACACATCTTCCAATATTTCTAGCAGCCCATACAAAGCTATTTTCCTGTCTTGCTGTCCATTCGCAATCGAATTCTACTCTCATGTCCATGAAAACAAAATTCCTTAATTTGTCGTCAAGCTTCCAATCCTCAAATCTTCCAATCTTTTCCTAAGAAGACGCCGTTTTACCTCGATCCCATTGATTGTTCAAAGTAATTGATACCATTATCAGTTACCCTTTGTCCAATAATCCCCTCCCGACACCATATTTCAGGTTTTAGTAATGACTAGCTCTATTCGGGTTTCCAATGGTCAGAACCGCCCTCGTGGTGGTGGTGGCCGCGGTAGTCGTGGGCTGAATCGGCGCGGTGGCGGCGGCGGAGGAAACAGAAACTCTGCCAACCAGCTCTCCGCCCCGACTGCTCCCACAGCACCTATAAAATCACTCCATAAACTCACGGGTACAAAGACATCTGGCGGCGATACCGCTTCGGAAACTTCTGCTGAAGACTGCTTCATTTGCGCCAATCCCATTCAGCATTACTCAGTTGCACCCTGCAACCACACTACATGCCACATCTGTGGTCTTCGTATGAGAGCTTTGTACAAGACTAAAGATTGTGCCCATTGTAGAGTAAGTTTGGATCAAGCTCTGGAATCAAGTGTTCCGTAACTAATCAGCTTAGACACCTTCGGATTTTGTAATTTTTACAGATGATCCCGACAAAAAATACGAAGACTATACCAAAGAAGAAATCACTTCCGAGGATGTCAACATCGGAATCAAATACGCGAATGAAGATATTGTCGGCGATACAGTTCTGTTGCTTCGGTACAATTGCCCTAACCCAAGCTGTGATTATGCAGGCCTGGGCCTTCCGGACCTCCATAAACATACCAAAAGTGTCCATAACAAAAAGATGTGTGACTTGTGTACTCGCAACAAGAAGGTCTTCACTCATGAGCATATTCTATACGAAGGTCGCGAGCTCGAGATTCACATGAAAAAGGGCGATGATAAGCCTGGCGCTGCTGATCAGTCTGGATTCAAAGGCCATCCCATCTGTGGCTTCTGTAACGAGAGATTCTATGACGACGATAAACTTTTCGAGCACTGCCGACACAAGCATGAAAGATGCTTTTTGTGTGACCGCAATGATCCACGCCACCCCCAATACTTTGAAAACTATGATTCTCTTGAGCGTCATTTTAAGATGGATCACTTCCTTTGCATGGATAAAGAATGCTTGGAGAAGAAGTTTGTAGTTTTCGGTGACGAAATTGATTTGAAGGCTCATCAGCTCGAGGAACATGGCTCCTCTTTAAGCAAGGATGCCAGACGTGGTTTACAAACTGTCAACCTATCGGCATTCCAAACAGTTACATCCAGACGTGGGGAGTCCTCTGAGAATGGCCGTAGTGGCAGAAGCCGCCGTGGTGGTCGTAACGCTCCCGGTAGAGATCCCAACGCCGAAGTTCTGTCCGTCCCCGCTACCCATCAAATGCGCAGGGATGAAATTGCCTTCCACAGACAACAAGCTCTCCAAAATGGGCATCAAACTCCCAGAACTCCGGCCGGCCCTTCCATTACTCGCCCTGCTCGTCAACCTCCCGTTTCCATTTCCAATTTAGCCCCCGTCCGCAATGTCAATGTAGCCGACATGACGCCTGAAGAACGTCTTGTCATGGCTCGTCATCAGTCGGTCATTGAACGCGCCTCCAACATGACTGGTAATGATGCTGAAAAGATGGGAAAGTTCAAACAATATGTGTCAGACTATAAGAATGGGGTGCTCTCGCCCAAGGATATGCTCGACTCCTTGTTCACTCTGTTTGACCAGTCTACAGCCAACAATATTTCTACGCTTGTTCGTGAGCTGGCTGAACTCTACGAAGATACAAATATTGCTCAAGCCCTACGTAAAGAACTTGAATCCTGGCGTGCCATCAACGAAAATTACCCCGCACTTCCCGGTCTTGCTAGTATGCACGGTGCTACTGCCAGTACTTCTGGTTGGGCAGGTGTGGCCACTGGAAATTCCCGTACCGGTGGTTCTCAACAGGCCAACCGGTTGATGAAACTGAAGAACAGCACTCGCGGTCCAGCTCCGGTTGCTATCAGCGGATTCACCACATGGGTGTCTCCATCCACCACCAACTCTGGTCCACCTCCTTCTGCTTTCCCTGCCCTGCCTTCTGCATCTCGTTCATCTGCCCCGGCTCGGTCTATGCCAATTTATTCTGCTCCTCGCCCTGTGACTAGGATTGCTGGTGGGGAGGACGCATTCCCATCGCTTCCGCCGGCGCCTAAGCCACAAACCACTATCTTTACTCCTGGAAGCCGCGGTAATATAATGCGTAGAGATTTTGGTGCGCATGAGACGGGCTTTGCATGGAATGGCAGCAATGGCGGTTCTTCTACGCCAGTCGAACCTGAAGAAGAGGATGACAACAGTGGTAAAAAGAAGAAGGGTAAGAAAGCTTTCAAGCGCCTTGTTCTGTAGAAGAAAAAAATTTGACGACCGTGAGTTATTACATAGACTACATACAAAAAAAAGCGGTTGAATGTCAATAGTCGTATTCTCTGACTGTAATGACTACGTATTTAGATTAATAGCATTCAAAATATGTTTAATACCACGAAATTGATGCAAATCAAGGTGTTCTCATTATGTACTTGTAGTTGTGTCCCATGTGATTGTGTATGAATGTGTCAACTGATTACCCATGATCCAGTCTCTTTATTTGATATTTGAAGAACTTATTAAGTTTTCTATCGAAGTTTATAACGTGATGATTTGAATAAAAATGGCATGAAGTAGTCATATTCTGCTTTCAACCTTGCGGATAGAAATGGCCAGTGGTAGGATTGCACTAACCTGCACCAGGGAAAGTGGAGTCAATGCTAAAAAGTCAGTAACTACTTAATCTCTTACAACAGCATTACTAACAACAAACAGGGAATACTTTGGCTTCTATGGCGCAGGGGTAACGCGTCGCACTTGTATTCGGACTGAGTACGGTTATGCGAAGATCCGCGGTTCGAATCCGCGTGGAAGCATTGATTTCTGATCTTTTTTTCTTCATATCTTGAGTTTGTGGTTTTGATTAGGTTGTTGATAAATTAAATCTGTCTTTTTTTTTCTTCTCGCGATTGTTTTTTCGATGCATCTATAGTTTAAAATTTTAATGACAGGTAGCTGCCAGATTTTGTTTTGCGTGAAGATATTCAAACAGAATATCAGGATATTTTCATCCACATCATGAAAAACAAAAAAATCGCCATGCATCTTTTTTTCTATCACAAGATTTTCCTGGGTTCAAGTCTCAGTCTTATCAACACCATAATTCTTTGGAGCTTTGCTTTTTTGTCGTTTGAATGTATCTTTTTTTTTTCTTTTTTAATTTTGTCATAACCTAGATGGTCATTATTCTCATCCAGTCGTCGACATGACAACTTGTAATTTCGCTCATTAAATTCTTCCACCTAGAAGTCTTTGGGCTGCCATCTCATAGTCCATGTCATCACTATCCCCTCCCCACACTCGACTTCGATTTCCCATTTCCCAGAATTGACCTTCTGTCACCCTCACGCCATCGCTTTCTTGCATCTAGCTTTTCCAGGGTCTCATTCTCTCCTGTAGCTCCTCTTTCAGTGCAGCCCAACTTGTCGTGAAGAAGATAACCGCGTTCCAGACACCTTGGAGAGGCAGTACCAATGAACTTGCCACGTTAAGTCCAAAGTTTACTTGCTCAGGGTGAAAAAGGTTGTGGATTTGATTTACAGAACTAGGAATCCAAGTGACAAGAACTGATATGGCGAACACGAAGCTCGTTCTCAAGTACGCCAACTTGACGAGATCCAGTCGCTTCAACTTTTCACGGATCTGGCCTATGACTGAGCGCTGTGCTTGTGCGTCTTTGAAAAGTTTGCCGGCAGATGTAGAGACGCATATTGTCTCCAGGTGAGCATTGGGATAAGTCATAGGCTTGTGGGGCTCTAGATATTCTTCGAGGCGGCTCCACTCCCCCAATATACCAACTAGAGAGATGGGACTGATGGAGGATATGGGAGGTGCGACTGTTATCGACATCTTTTGTGCCACGGGGGCTAGACAAATGATTGCGTTGACATTTGCTGCACTGGTAACTTCAACTTTTGTAGTGACAGTTAGATCAGGACAAGTAAGGCTCTGCAGGTGGTATAAACGTTAGCAGGATCCTATGTACAGGAAATTCACTTTGCTTCCTTCCATACTTTCTCTCCAGATTCTCTGTGACCTTCAAAGACCGACACATGAGTTTTATCTCTGCACTTTTACTAAAGGTCAGATTACGCAATTGATTCCGTTGGTGGAATATATAATATCCAACAGCAAAATAGATGGCAAAGGACATAAAATAAAAATCCAGATTGAAATGTAGTATGTCCGTATGCGCAAAAAAGCCCATTCAGGACCGATCCAATACTACAGCTGTTGTCCAAGACGACTGTTAGTAGACGACATCACGCAAAGTCATGTCCAGCGACATACCGTGGTATCACCATACACCTTTCCCCGAGTTTCAGTCTGGATAACTAAAAGGGCGATTGCTGGAAACGCAGGCAAACCATAGCACAGAAGACAGTAGAGCCATATGTACTTCTTGAATATCGATGGATTCACCTCGTAGAAGAATACGAGACAAACATTTATAGCCATGGCTAAGGACTAGAAGGAGCCCAACTGCATGCACCTAGAGGTCCAAATCAGTTAGCCGACGGATCTTCTTAAACGGGTATGTGCGTGTTCTGGATGATCCATGATGAGCCTATGATCGATAATTATAGAGAGAGATATTACTTACATCTCTAGAGGAAAAGCTTGTATTTGACATAAGGCCGATTCCTCACCAGCTTTGAGTCCATAATATCCCATCATGCAAGCTATTCCAGCGCAGGAATTTTCCAGAGATGCATATATGAGAAACAGATTTGGGACAGTCTGCAATCTTTTCGATGACCAGTAAGAAAATGTAATCGCAAAGATGGCCGCCATGGACATCATTGAGTCGACGCGCTTAATGATGATAATGATGTTGATCTAGTCGGATGACAAACTCATAGTAACGCTGATGCCGAAAGAAGAAAACTAGGCTGATAGAAAAAGGTGGCTTAGTAGCCGAGGAAGATCTAAGTCATCGAAATCTTGTCACTATGACGGGATTAAGGAGTGGTGAAAAGTGTGCTAATCAGTGTTGTGGAACGGTGATATTCTGTGACTTTAGAGCCATGTGGTTGCCAATAAGATATAGGGAAGGGAAGGGCACTTGCCATACAAGTACAAACAAGGCAGTTTTCGTTAGAAAAAAAAGACGAGTGCAACAGTAAACAACTGACCAAGATAGTATTTTGGCTATCTACTACAGACGATATAAATGGAAGTAATTGGTATTTCAAGGCACGAGAATAAATGAGGCAGACAAGATGTGGCTAGATGAAAGTGGCCAATCTTGACCTGATAGTACAAGCGAGACTTGGCCATACTTGATCCAGTATTGAGGAAGCTTAAACATCTACTAAGCAGAAATAAACGATTAAGAGATGAAGAGTGGATGTCACAAAAGCCTAGTTGCACGACCTCATCTGCATCTAGCTGGAAAAGGTGTAACAAGGTTTACTGGATATCATGACCGAGATGTTTGATGCCTTGATGCTTCCAGTTGAGGTCCAAGGAACCAGTGAAATCTGCCATGAGGTCAGATATTTGTCTCATCTTGGCGCCCTTTTTGAAGTCGGATGAATGATGTAAACCTGGGCTCTTACTTTTAATTTGAATGCTACAAATATACCATTAGATATATTCGGGATAGAGCTCAATATGTGGATCCTAGATCCTGTTTCTGAAGAGACATTGAGTAACACAAGCCAACGGTAAGCTTGAGAAAAAGTGGGAGAGACCCCGATATGATAGTAAGTCCACAAAACATAGTCAGAGTCCACATCATCCTGCCAAATCGCCCGCCAGAGGACCAGTCATAACTGATACTGCTATGCATGTTGTGTATACTTTCCATTGGCGACGACCAATCCAATTGCAACTAAATCAGAAATAAGCCCATACATACTATAAGTCTTAGTCCACGAGCCAATTTTCAGGTTGGCGGCAGATACACAACAGTAAAAACTCCTGGTTCCATCTGTGCGATTCAAAGGCAAGCTTGCATAGGTTTGTGTCTTGAATGTCGCTGGCCACAGCATGCTTAGCAATTGATTACCCAAAGATGGTTGTGAAACATTACACAAGGTACGGGACAGGGGCCTTATTATTTCGGGCTAGGACGGAATCAACGGCTGCAAGGTGAGGTGATAATGGATAGGACCCTGAATGTTGGCCAATCATTTATTCCAGTGATGGCTTCGAAAATCCGATATCCCTCAAAAATAAGAGACTGAGGCTATAAAATCTGTTTGGTGAAGTCATTTGGAGATGTCGCATTCTTGACTGATGAGTCCAGTAGATTACATTACACTTTTGATCTTTGCACTTTAGAAACTTTTGGAGTTCGTTTTAGCTGCACCGAAAAGTCAAAATCCTGACTAATGAACCTGGAATTCAATATCTCAAAAAATAGTGTCACAAGATTCCACCTGGAATATTCTCTTACAGTCGCACCCGAACAGCTACCGCTCCCTTTGAGAAAAACCCAGAGGCGAACAGCCAAGCCTCCCTATCCGCCCCCCGGGCCTCCTGTGGCGGAATAGGCACTAGAACCGCTGTACTAACCGAAGACAATCGGACCCCGTCATCCTGGAAGAGCGTACGCGTCTCCCATCCCTTGCCGGTGCGCATCTCATAGCTGGTAGCGTTGGCTTTTGGCGTGGCAAAGTTGACAATGACGGACATGCGGGGGTTGGGGGTACGGAGCTGCAGGGTAAATTCGGGTCCCTTGGCAACACCGGGCAACAGAATGCCGCTTTTGTCTCCATAGGGATCATTGAAATAGCTGGGGTTATCAACAATGGCGTTGTTGATGATTGTTTCTGTGAGATAGATTTTGGAGTCGGAGATGGAGCCGATATGGGCTTTGCCGCTGATGCAGTCGGCAATGATGACTTCTTCGTTGTTGCGACCTTGGGCGATGCCGTTGTTGTGGTGGACGGATGAAGTTGCGGTGGTGACGCGGATGCCATCGTGGGCAGCACCAGATGCCGGTTGCATGTCGGTGATGGCGACGTGGACGGTGTCGGTCCAGGTGGCGCGGGGGTATATCTCTTCGAACTTACGCATATGGCCTTCACGATAATGATGGTCATTGGTGATGAAGACGGACGAGGGTGACCGGGCATAGATGTCATTGGGAGTCCTGATGAGTGGGTGGTAGATTGACCGGAGGTGGTTGGCTACTCCGCTGTCGAAGCGGTGGTGGAACACCTCAATAACAGAACGTCCTTTTTGGAGATTCTTGACAGAATTCCCAGTTGACAAAGCGGCAACATAGTCTGGGTGGGGGACATGGTTGACGGCAAAGATAAAGACAGCAGCTTTATCGTTGGGGTCAGAAGTGATACCAATACCATGAGGGACAAAGGTGCCTTCAAAGTTCTTGAACTCCAATCGAGAAGACTTGAATGTCTGGATGGCAAAATTCGAAGTTAGCTTCTCGGATTCATGATTCCAATGTTGGGGTACTCTGACATAAAGTCTGACATACTTTGGGATCAATAACATGGAGAGAGCCACGAGTGTTTAATCCGGTGACCGGGTCATCAAAGACGGGACCCGGGGGGAACCACTTGTGGCGGTCCTGATTGTTATCCGCGCAAGCCGTGAAAATAAGACCAACCGGTTCATGGTAATGCAAGTCTTCGCAGTAGACTGTGTCTTCAACAAACCTGAAGTCTTCTGGATTGGAAATCTCGGTCGGAGTGATAACACGCCCAACACCAATGACCTCAACGATGCGGTCCAAGTGTGGCTTCAAGGTCAATATAATCGACAGAGCAACAACCCATGAAATGGCTACGATATATGTCTTTGTTCTAGCCATGGTTGGTTTGTCTTAGGAGGGATAATAGTCTGGGGCATTTCTGGTTTGAGAAGCGGAAACGTGATGAGTGGATTCACCGTACTTATATATATTTCTTTCTATGTGTGCTGCTAAGAACCTAGATTTATCCAACCGTCACATCGAGTCGTCTCCAGCGCTACTAGCAAAGTCCGCTGCCTAGTACTTGGGGAAAGATACTTTGATCACAATTCGGGGCCCCATCATTAACAAAAGGTTCCTTCCTTGGCGGCACATCTTACACGCGGGAATTCACGGATAATCAATTATCTCACAAGCTGGATAGTTACCAGACTAGATGTCAACAGAACCTTGACCAACACCAGTTTGCATCATCGGCTCTGTCGTCCTCCATATAAACAACCATGAGCTTGCTGAATATCAAATCAGGGAGAAAGAGGAGGTATAGCAAGCTATCCGAGATTCCGGTAGTCAAAACTAAAAGTGAGGCCTTTTCAGCAAACCTGCTTCACATCTTGTAAACCGATGAGGAAATTCAGAAGTCCTTCTCACCTGATAGCAGCCATCATGCAAAAAAGAAAAGTAAAAAACCTTTTCAAAATTGCCATGCCATATCCACATCGGGTCAGTAAACGTGACAGGACAAGAGACTATGTGTCTCGGCTAGAATACACTAAGCATCCATCTGACGTCTTCTCCCCTCATCTTCACACACATACAAAGACACATACACAAGGTAGTTATTCGACCATTGACATTCTAGATACAATTGAACATTCAGAATTTCACTGGCCAGGCTCCCCAATTCTAGAACCGGATATATGCCACATTATGTTTTCTAGAGTTATCTCTTGTTCTTCCCTTGCCCTTTAAATTGTTGAACAGAGAAATGTGTGTATGCACGTATGTCTACACCACAGTCAGTAATCACTTCTAGCTCCCACCGACTATATACTACGCACAGACTGCCGTTCTGACATCTTAATTAAGACGACGTTCTTACTCACTAAGTTGCATAAAAGGAGTTATATACATGCATACATGTATTTCTATATATTCATTTCCTCATGAACTTATTCATGAAGGCAGAATCATCAACAAGCTACCTGATTGGCAGGCTCTTACTTGTTATTTATCTACAAAACGTCATACCTAGGTGCTGATTACCCTAAACCTTCCATAATCACTATCACAAAGTACCGACTATCCACACATAGCCATCTCCCACCTTTATGGTCGTCACACATCACATTCAACATGCATGTGATGGACATATCGACTAACTTAGCCCATTTTTTTATTCCTGGCCAACGTCAGCATCGCTCATCTTGCCGCAGCTGATCTTCGCTTCTATACATCTGGATCCTTCAGTCAAATTCATTATACTGTCGATAAACCGGGCCTCGTATTGAACTTTGCTGCTGATCTTCGCTTTTATACATCTGGATCCTTCAGTCAAATTCATTATACTGTCAATAAACCGGGCCTCATTGAATTTTTCTGCTGCTGGATATCACCGAAGACCTTGCGTGAACCAGCCTGCTAGGACGTTAAGGATATCTACTTGCCATCCAGAGCTTCTCCACTCACATACTATACAGACTTGAACTGGGTCCAGACCTCCATAGGCTTTAGATCGCTTGTTCATGTTTTCACGTCATTGATAAAGTCTAGACTACCTGTCAACTTCAGCATAAATGATGTTCAATACGACAGTAGCGATTTGTATGACTAGAGATTCATTAGGTTCTATTGAGAAAGTATAGCTACTAAAGAAAAATAGGTAAGGCTCAAGACGGGTATACAATGATATATATTAAGGCCTACCACTTAGGATTCTACCCCAAAAATGCTAGACTATGTGATAGTATAAAGCACAAAAGAGTCGTATTGACACGTCGATGGGACATCTCCTACATGGCAAAATGTGAACTCGGAATTGAGGTAGAGTGAGTCATTGGAAGAAGTTTGCGACTTTTGTATGAGTGAAAAGACCTCGATTACCGGAATTCCAAAACCATGATAAACACAGGACGAGTACTTTTAGGTTCTAGATCTACACCCTCAGGAGTTTACCCCTCACAGCGAATTTAAGATTCTAGCCACCATGACGTACACAAAGATGATAGCGCCAAACAGTAGTAACTTGTTGTCGGCAAACCATCCACGTTGGGCCTCTCGTCTATTGTTTACCACTGCATCCACCACTGCCTGTGATTGGTTAGTCATCGTCCGACTTGGAGAGGACCCTGGCATACCAGGAAGGGCGCATGACGCACTCTTAGGGTTGCCAGTAGTGGGATCTATGTCATTTTCCATCATCCATTTACGGTTCTCGGGATCGAGATCCGGCCATTCCTCTCGGAATTTGGCGCCGCCATCTCCGGCCTTGACATTTCCCTTGGAGGTAGCATTGGATTCCGAGCCTCCGCCGGTTGAGTTCCACCAACGCGATCGGGCAGCAAAGTACATTTTTTGGGCGTCGGTGCTGACTAGAGAACCTGTCGTCTGTTCATCGCTAGTCATGAATGACAACAGGCCGATCAAGATAGTGGATACTTCCCAGGCTGGGTTGAATGATTTAGGATGGAAGTCAGAGATCGAGAGGCACAAACGAGTTGAGGTCTGGAAACGGCCAGAGGGTGTATGCATGCGGATGGCAGGAGGGGCAAATGGGTAGTTGGGTGGGAACACGAGAGTACCCCAGTATTGGCCATTGTGATAAGGAGTGTCTTCGGGCCCAGTGATGATGTAATGCCACCTAAATTGATGCAGCACAAGGGTTAGCGTTGGGCTTTTATCATGACGGTCGTCTTATTGATGAAAAGATGCGGCAGTTCTCAGTGCGAAAATGAAAACATACTCGAGGATGTTGGATTCAGACGGATGCGCTGAGATGTATTGAGGCGGGTTGGCGGAGATCGCCTTGTACTCGCGCGTCAACTATTGATACAAGACAAAAATGTTAGCCAAAACTTGAGGTCCTGTGGGTTGATATAGAGTGCCAGGTGGGAGCTTAAACATACACGTGAACGAGCAGTCTTGGAAGCAGACATTGTAATATACGCAGTTAGTATCTGGGAATAATAGTATCGGACAAGATAAACTAAGGTTGATTGAACAAATTGTAAAGGGGGGTTTATTGATGATAAGAGAATAGGCGCGAGTTGAAAAAAAAGAAAATCAATCGATAAAATTGGAATGTCGGCAGGTGATTTATTCGAAAGAGTGAGCTTTGGATGGATGACGGACTTATAATTGATGTCAGAGAAAAAGAGTCTAAGAAAGATATCAAGAGTTTGGATGCAAGAGTATTGTTAGGTTGGAACGGCGATAACGGATTGAAGTTAATATTGTGCAGAACGGTCGCAATAATGTTTTAACTAGAGTGGGCGATGGAAAGTTTAAGTGCTCGAGTTTTCCAACAACATGCAGACCACCTACTCACTTAAAGTGGTCCTGGGAAAATTGTGGGTCCCTACCGACTGGCATAGCTTGTTCACAACGTCATTGATTCTCGTGACAATGTGTAGAACAAAAGACCAAGCGTAAAAGTATCTATGTGCGACAATATCAAATACTTGTCATTGCAATACAGTGAATTTTTAAAACAAATTGATATCATCGATTGAATTTGGCGATATTCATTTTGACTCAGTAAGTCTATCATTCATCATAGAGTTAAACTACACAAGAGTTGACAAGCGATCTGTTTTCAGAAGCTTCATAAGTCAGAAAATAATACAATAAATTGTTGCATTTGTGGTTAAAGCATATAGAAATAAATTCTGTTGATGCAACTTTGCAACTCTAGCATAGAAGGGTGAAACGCTGCCTTCTCAACATGAAGATAAGAACTGAAATATGAGGTTCGAAATGCCGACCCACATTTTTGTTTTTGTTATGTGGAAGCTTCAAGCGTTGATTTCTAGCTAACTGGAAATTTGAGAAATTTGAAACACCAAGTTACAGTTGAGATTATTGCCTAACGGTGTTTACTGATCTCACTTGACGACGAATCCAAGCAACAAAAATGGCATCTGTTAGTTCCCCAATCACCTCCAGGACAACACCAAATTGACCCGGACCCCATAGGGTTATCCGTAAAAAACTAACATTCGGCAGTCGATAGTTCAGCGACTCCGCGCGGATCCCGGTGTGCTCGCCCAAGGCACCTATACCGATGAAGAGTTCCAGAAGTTAGACGCACAACTGCGCAAAAAGCGGTTGGAACGCTTGGTAAGTCTGCGACAGTAATAAATCCCTTAAAACTGAGAGCTCTCCAGTATCCATATCATATGAAATGAGTGAGCTTTTTCACAGCGGCCTGACTCATGTAACCTGAGACCACTTGAGCACCCACTGACCTAACCATCCTAGTTCCGTGACCAACACTCGAAGCCGTTGACTATCAACCGCGTGCGCCTGCACGGTGCCAACAATGTCCGTCATGGTTTCCTAAACCCAATTATTAGCCCTCTTGTCGACGACCCGGACGTCAACACTGTCGGCGACGTTCTCCTCAAGCTCCGTGACATCAACCAACAGCTTGAATCCTTCGACATCTTCCACCCGAACCCCCAGGTCTGGCTATCTAATGTCGACGCTACGGACCCCGACTCGAGCGTCACCGACACCGATGTCGACATCAAAGTCCGCGAGCTGGGCCGCTTTATGATCAAGGGTGGTACTGACTTCGGCAACGGTGAGGGCTCAGGATATGGTTCGTTTATGTGGAGGAATGTCTTTGGTGGCGCCGAGATGTTCTCTTTTAACGCCAGCCGCGGCACCCGTACCCGCTCGGCCTACAACGGATCCTTGAGCATGCCTATCTTCAGCAACCCCAACTTCCGCCTTGCCTTCGATGCTTTTTCGTCTGTCACTGAAAAATCATGGGTATCACATGAGGAGGTTCTCAACGGCGGCATCGCTCGTGTCTCATGGCTCTCTGAGGCCCGTGACATGCACACTGTCGAGTACTCCAGCACCTGGCGCCAGGTCACGTCACTGGCCGCTGGTGCCTCGCCCACCGTCCGTCATGATGCTGGTGACTCTCTCAAAAATGCCTTTAAACACACATTCTCGCGTGAACGCCGCGACAACCCCAACCTCCCGCAATCCGGCTACAACATCCGCTCCATGTTCGAGCTTGCCGGCCTTGGCCCCATGGCTGGCGATATCTCCTTTGCCAAGACGGAGATCAACGCCGGCGGTGCAGTGCCCATTTCCATCCCTGGTATCCGGGGTCGCAGTGGCGTTTCAATTGGCGCTGGCTTCCGTTTTGGGATGCTTTGTCCTCTGGCGGCTAACATTGTTGGCCGGAGTGCCCCTTCCCGAATCAACGATCGCTTCCAGCTTGGAGGCCCTACTGATGTACGCGGGTTCAAACTTGGTGGCCTTGGTCCTAGGGATCTTGGCGATGCTGTCGGCGGAGACATCTTGGCTGCTGGCGGAGTCAATTTGTTGCTGCCGTTTCCTGGCTGCGGGGCTGACTCTGCTCTTCGACTGCATGCGTTTGCGAATGCTGGGAGGTTAGTTGCGTTACCGGATGTAGGTAGAGGGCCTGAGAATGGTGGCTCGCAGATTAGAAGCATTGCTAGTGCTTTTAAGGAGTTGGTCAATGGGTCGCCGAGCATGGCTGCCGGTGTGGGTATCGTTTATGCCCATCCTGTTGCCAGATTTGAGTTGAATTTTGGGTTGCCGATTATCAAGAGGCAAGGGGAAAAGGCGGCAAAGGGATTTCAGGTTGGCGTTGGAATTAATTTTATGTAGTTCTGTTTAATACTAATAATACTGCCAACATGTTCGTGGTATTTGATGATGTGGATTTTCTTTGATGTTGGAAAGCAAACTGCGCGACTGTGAATGCCACTTAAATGATTTAATGTGGACAATAGGCAACGGGAAATGGTCTGATGGTGTAGTTGGTTATCACGTTTGTCTAACAGTAACTTAAGTTGCTTGGACACAAAAGGTCGGCGGTTCAAGTCCGCCTCAGATCAACCATTTTTATGGTCCTTGTCTCTTATCTCTATGAGATACTTATGTCGACTAACATCTGGATATAAAAGTATAGTATTTCCGTTTCCTTTTTTTGTCAACAAATGTCAGGTGTTCATCCGAATGAAAGATTCTATTTGACTGGAAAGCTTCTATATCTGTCTTCCAGTATCTGTGACAGCCTATCTGGGCATGTCCTTGTAAATAACTTCTAGAACTTCTAGGGGGTATCAACAACATATGTGACTCTAGATCTACTGTCTATTTTGTCCCTCCATTACAAGTGTTTTGAAGCAAGAAAGAAGAGAGAAAATTCAGACACCATCTAAGCATCCGACTCTTCAGCCAAATCGTCAGTTTCGGTCTCTTCGTCTATGGCATTCTCAATCAAGAGTTCCTGTTCTTGCATTTCCCGCCACGTACTCCAGCTCAGCATGGAAAACGCAAGTATAATGAAAAGCCCACCTAGGATGGAAGAGGAGCCCAATGGGATTCCCGTCAGTAGCCAATCGACAACAGCGACGATGAATATGGTTATCAGGGCAGCGACACTGCTGAGGACGGGTGAGGTCAGACTGATCAGAACCAGGAAGGACCCGGAAAACACGGCGTTGCAAAAGACAGAAACAAGAACGCATAGGCCGGTGTAGCCGGTTGGGAAGACAAAGGTCTCAAGGCCGGTCATGTGCAGGATGGGCAAAGGAAGCCACAGGATGAGCATGGTAAATAAGCCAATGTTGGAGCAGATGGTGATGGCAAAAATGACTCCACGGCCAGCGCTAACGCCCTCTGGAGGGCAGGCAAGTCGCTTGTAGAGGACCTCGTACAGCCCATACAAGACTGAAGCGATACCAATTAGTATATTACCCAGGCTGCGATTGGATATGCCGTCGGAATCCGTGGTGGTATCACCACCTCCGTAAGCAACAATGAGAACACCTCCAATGGCAATCAAGACAGCAACGGACTTGTCCAGCCGCAGTTTCTCCTTGAGCAGAGGCACCGAGAATGCGTAAGCAAAGAAGGCAGAACAATTATAAATTGCTGTGAGATCAGACGGGGTTGTCATGTTGACGGCAATGTACCATCCCAAACCAGCAACAGTCAATGCCATGGTCAGAGCCGCAATAGTTTTGACCAGATACCTGAGGCCTTTCAGCCGCCGATGCGCTTTGGAGATGTCAAGGTCTTGCGTCTCGACCATGGTGAGGGTTGACCGCAGAAGCTGTTCATGTCTGCGCCATACTACGGGCCAAGGCACATCTGGCTTCCTCAACCGAATGATCAAGAGCTGCAACGGCCAAAGAAATACCCACGAGCTATGCGTAAAATACATCATGCAATACGCCTTATCCCACCCAAGCTTACCCTGGATATATGCCGACAGCTCCGTCTGCACGGTAAAAGAAGCCAGTGAGAGGATTAAGAAAAAGCCGGCATATATGTACTTTGTCCGGGCAGCATCCCAACGAACCGACGAGCTTATGACGGGACTGCGATTACGAAGGGAGCTGTGGCGGGTGCCGATGCCGGGTCTCCGGGTGCTACTTCGGACGCTTTCGCGTTCATCGGGGTTTAGGAGGGGTGCGGCGACGTGCTCGCAAGAGGATTCAAGGGGCATGGTGATGGCGAGGTTGATGGGGGTACTTGAAGGCCAACCGACACAGGCAGGTAGCCGATTTAGGTGACAAGATGCAATGTGACTGGACTGCAGATGATAGCGATGGGGGGATGGACCTGCAGAAGATACTTTGGGATCAGATCGCGCAAGCGAAGAATAAAAAAATACGCAGTGAAAGACTGTATATATATATGGGCTATCAAGATTTTGAAAAGGTAAATTGATGGTGGTATATAGCCGGGCCGGTGGGTTTGTTGGCTTCGTTCGGAGGGAAATTGACGTCACTAGGAGGATTTCAGGTGATGGCGGACGGCAGTGGTTGCAGTGTAGCAAGGAGATAGGTCAGGGACAAGCTCAGGAGAGAAATGAGAGACGATCGTAGGGTTGTCCATGGAAAGAGAGGGGAGAGCCAAGGAAGATGGATAGGTCAAAAGGATAAGACTTGGCGAGACGAGTTGAGTGTTGCGATGATGTGAACGAGGGATACAGAGGAAAGGGCGTTTCAGGCGGACTGAGTATATACTTATGTCTCAGACAAACAAGGAACTAGTGTGAGTAATTAGACCACAAAAGAATAATACCTGCAAAAGCAAAAAAATAAAAGCTGACGGAAAATAAGATCTGGTAGATTCTTCACGAGGGCTTCTCAATGGGTTATGGAAGTGAGTGAATGCCAAGTTTCCAGCTTTGTTTGTATTGCATCATCAAAATCATGTGCCCCCACGTTTCTTCTTCTCCTTCCACTCACTCTCGTGAACATGCCCCAGACCTCGGGAGTCCTGTGCTCCACTTTCCATCTTTCCATAGTACAAGGATGCCAAAGAAGGAACACGTCAATTCGACTTTGTCTCATGATATATAGTTAAATAACAAAACACCATCAGTTGCCAAGATGCGTGGCAGCTTTTCAGCCTACAATTTAATTCCAATCACAGGGCTTTTCCAGCTTTGGAAAAAAAAAAAAAAAAAACATCCCACAGCCAGCCAGCTGCATGAAATTGTTCGGCACATGTGAATGGGCTAAATGCTACATAAACATACTCTTCTCTCCATTCAGCCAAGCGACATGTCAGGTCCTCCTGTGTTTTCCTTGCGTTTTCTTCTTGCAGTGCTGGTGCGAATGGGTTTTGATACCGCTGCAGGCCATCCTTCTCACAAGTCATCTTGCTTGTCCGACATGACCTGCAAACCCATTATTTTGTAGACGATCGACTGGATTTCAGGCGTAACAATCATTCAATTCATGCATATATGTATATACTATAAAATCTACTTGGTGCCAAACAATGCCTTTACAGTGTCGTACTCATATGCCAAATCCTTGTGCCAGTAGTTGGCAACATTTTGCTTCGACACGAACCACGCCTTGTCAAGATCGGCCAAAATGTCTTCGGGTAGCGGCCCCTTCTCCAGGTTATCCAGATTCTCAATCAACTGCTCTTTTCTCGACACACCCAAAATGATACCGTCGTTCCCGTTGAGAACCTTCAAAGCAGAATGATGCACGATCCACCGCAACGCCACCTCAATTACCGAAAGGTTATGCTTGGCCGCCGCCCCTTCAACCAACTTGAGAGCATTAAAGGTAGATTCCCTAAAGTAGCGCTCCCGGTACGCGGTCCCGTTATTGGCATTGTCCGAGAAGCGACCCTCGCTGGGCACAACGTCGGCAGACTTGACCTTGCCAGAAAAGAGACCGCCAGCAATGGGGTTATAGACGACGATGTCGAGGCCGTAGCGTCGGAGGGCTGGGATCAGTTCGGCTTCGATATCTCGGGAGATAATGTTGTAGCGAGCTTGGTAAATGGTGGGGCGGACGAAGTTGTTGTATTTACAGATCATCATGATTTCTGCGACTTCGAAGGCGGTGAAATTGCTGATGCCGAAGGTGACGAACTTGCCTTCTTTGTGAAGTTTGTCAATGGCGCGCAGAGTCTCTTCAAAGGGCGTGCCGCGGTCCTGTCGAATGGTTAGGTTTCGATCAAGTATTGTTTAAATTTACCATATGTATAGCGGTGGGAATATCACATACAGCAGCATGCAGATACAAAATCTGATAATTGAAAAATAAATGTTAATCATGATGCGCAGTTTCAAAAAATAAGCCCCAGTTCTACTTACATCAATAGTCTTGGTGTCCAGTTCCTTAAGACTAGTCGCCGCAGACTCAATAACTTTTTCATAAGTATTCGCTCCGTTCTGCGCCGGGTAGTGAATCTTGGTCGCAAGAGTCAATCCCCGCTTCGACCACCCGGCTTCTCGAGTAAACGCCTCCTGCTTGGTGCCAACATAAACTCTGGCGGTATCGACTTCATTGTAGCCGCGGGTTTGGAAAGTGTCAAGGATATCCTTGAATTCATTGATATCAGTGATGCGGGCGCCGGTCTTCTCGTCCGGGCCAAAGGTCATGAGGCCTAAGATGGCCCGAAGCTTGATCTGTGAGGCGATAAGGGGCATGTTGGTAGATATGTGGGAGTGTGAGATTAAACAAATAGAGGATGAATGGTTGAGAATTGCAGCTTTTGAATGAATTTTACGTTGATATCTTGTGTAGATAGATGGTTATTTCTATGTCTATATACTGGACTCTTGCGTCATATCAGACTACTATTTTGACGTCTAGAACTTCAAAGGTTAACCCATTATCATGTAACCGGGCAGGTGAGGCTCCACTCAGGATGCAGTGCCGGCATTGCATCAGCACTAAATCCGGAGTTAAGTCCGTACTGCCAGGATATTGGCGGGGTAGTTGCGAGAACCTATTGATCTCGCATGCTGTTAATTCGCGGACTTCAGCACTGGAATTAATATCACCAGCAAGTGGTAAACTCCAGAAGAGGGTCGCTTAATTCCATCCGTACACATATATTAACAATGATAAACGTATAAGTATAATGAAGTAGGCGAATGTGCTGGGATTTCAAGCGATTGGATGGTTCAAGACATTTCTTAGGGTTATTTAAACCAGAGAGGGAATGTTCCTGATCTCATTATCCCGCCGTGAATTGCGGCACAGTGGTACGCCGTGAGATCAACTGCATGACATCACAAACGGGCATGGGGTAGGTGTTCGTCCAATGGACATGCAGGTTGCATCTTGGCGAGACCTCATCAATATATCTATGTTCTCAAATAGGAGACGAGCTATGTAAATAGTAGTGATCAACCCCCGCGCTTGGGGCTATGCTAAAGCAGCATCTTTGGGGGTCTATGTACATATGAAACATGGTGATGATTTATGATTCAAAGTGTGTACGTCCACGGTAAGTCAGAACCATGGCTTGACTATCTATGCAACAGAAGATTTCCGACGGAGTTTCCCCATTGCAAGCCATCTGAATCATGTTCCACCAGCAGACCAGAAAATGCTCGAAATAACAAAGATACCCATCTCAAAATCTACAGATCCCGAATACTTAAAGGTAGGCTGCAATCTCTATCAACTTCCAAGCTTACGTCGTTTCTACATTCCCATCAAAACCATCGTCCCTCCTCCAAATTCGAACTTGCTGGTATTGGCCCCTGTTATCTTTCGCCATCTGCCTTCCACTTTTAAAAGCAGCAACAGCAACAGTCCACTTTGTTCCCACTTTATTCCTTCGGCGAAAGCCAAAGCCAAAGCCAAAGAGTAGCAAAGTGCCTTGATCACACCCAGCCAAAAGCATTAAGTTCTCTGCAATCCTATGCCAACTTAAACTTATTGAAAAGCCGTGTCTCTGACATCATTACCTTCCCGGCTATCGTTTTCGCCTCTGCTACTTCCGCAGTTCTTCCGATACGCTTTTTTTTCTTTTTCTTCGGACTCATACCCCCGGATACTCCACACTGGTACAGACAGACGAGATGGACTTTAATTTTTCGTCGCCTTACCCCGAGGGGGTCATCTCATTCCTTGACACTGATCTATATAAATTGACCATGCAGTGTGCGGTTCTCAAGTACTTCAAGAATACCCAGGTCACCTACTCATTCACCAACCGCACCCCTGAGAAGAAACTCTCCCGAGCCGCATACAAGTGGCTGGATGAGCAAGTCAACAGTAAGTTGCCGATGCTGAACAATCACTGACTACTTAGTTCGCGGGGTTATCAGACCCTGGCCATCCCCGCGCCGTGGGGCTAAATCTGATAAAGTGCAAATGCAATCAACTAACCTGCGAACCTTTGCAGAGTTGGGAAACATCAGCCTCAAGGACTATGAATATGACTTCCTTAAGTCCACGTGCGACTATTTCAGCACCGAGTATCTGGAATTCCTGAAAGAGTTCCACCTTCGCCCTCGTGACCAGGTCAAGATGATTTTTATCCCCGAGGGTTCCGATGATGGCTCCGATGCAGTCCTGGGTGCGGTCAAAATTGACATAAGTGGCACATGGTGTGACACCATCCTGTACGAGATTCCGTTGTTGGCTCTGACTTCGGAAGCTTACTTCCGGTTCATGGATACCGACTGGGACTACGACGACCAAGAGCAAAAGGCATTCGACAAGGGCATGCGTCTGCTGGAAGCAGGGTGTACTACGTCAGAGTTTGGCACTCGGCGTCGACGTGACTACCATACGCAGGCTCTGGTCTTCCGAGGCCTGGTAAAGGCCAGCAAGGAGGCGGGTGAAAAGGGTTACCCTGGGAAGTTAACGGGGACAAGTAACGTTCATTTGGCCATGAGATTCAACCTTCCTCCTATAGGAACTGTGGCTCATGAGTGGTTCATGGGCATTGCGTCTATACATAACAACTACACAGAGTCAAGTGAGATGGCCCTGCGCTACTGGGTGGGCGCCTTTGGCGGGAAGCTGGGTATTGCACTCACGGATACCTTGGGAACCCCGGAGTTCCTTCGTGCCTTCTCCAATCCCGTCAAGAATCCTGACGGCACTGATAACGAAAAATTTCGTAATGCCGACAGGTCAATGAAAACCTACGCTGAGGTGTTTGCTGGCGTCCGGCAAGACTCGGGTGACCCGGCTACCTATGTTAAGATCCTGGCGGACTATTACAAGAATGCTGGGATCAAGGAGAAGAAGACGATTGTGTTTTCAGACTCGCTGAACATTGAGAAGTGTATTGAGTACAAGAAGATTGCGGAGGCGAATGGGTTCATTCCGACGTTTGGTGTGGGGACGTTCCTTACCAATGACTTTGTTCATCGGAACACTGGCTTGAAGTCTACGCCGATGAATATCGTGATCAAGCTGAGCTCTGCCGCAGGACGGCCAGCTGTTAAGATTAGGTATGTGCTTACATGCTATTCTATGTGTATGTCTTTCAACTAACATTATCATAGTGACAATGCTGGGAAGAATACGGGGGACAAAGATACCATTCGCAAAGTCAAGGAGTCTATCGGCTATGTAGAGCGGGATTGGGCAGAGGGTGACGAGTCTTCAAGATGGGGGAAGGAGAATAGTAAGGCTTGATATATGGCTGGTGAAGTCATTGAGATTAGGAGTCATGATGGATATTACATTTCTGTTTACCGTTTGTCTAATCTAGCAAGTCAATTGATTAACATCGGAACGCTTGATCGATGTTGAGTCTATGTTACAAGTCGTCTGATACAAAATATAGGACAACTGGTTAAGGGCTTGATGGTTTCACTATGGAATTCTGTGATCCCTTTTGTCGCCGAAGCCAAATTCTGGCACAGTATCTAGCTAGCCAAGCAGACCAAAGTGACTCTGCATGGCTTGACGACAGCAACTCACAGCTATACCAGCCGGGTAACGTGACAGTTCTTCCTGTATCAACCAAATATGCTTTATAGCTAATATAAAAACAACACACTCCTTGCTCACATGATCATGACCTATTTCCTTGATTTCCCCTGACAATTTGCATTCCACACCGAGCGTACATGTTTGTATATCTCAGGATTTTCCCAATACAGAAAGCCTGACGTCTAGATACTTGTGGCCTCTCCATCTGTCAATACTGATCCAAGGTTCGTACGACGTCGGGAGGGGAGTGTGAGTGACATGGAGATGGTAGTATAGAAGAGAAACCTCCCCCAAAAAAAACATTGGGGCTGAAAGTAGCAGCGGCGGAATTCTCCCGCGTTTCTTGATGAGTTGTAGTAGGCGGAGTGTGATTTATGGGGAGTTCCGCGGAGGGCAGCAGGTGGGAGGGATGTTGGGAGAGTCCGAGACGGATTACCAGTTTGGGAAGTGGGTAGATCTAAGTTGAAGGCGGATATGAAGATGTAGTGGCGGATATTTCACAAATTGACAAACATATAAAAGGACAGGGTTCCCCCTTATTCTCCAACTGTTATTTATTAGTGTAACTCCTCAGCAACCCCAATACAAGAATCTTCTTCAAATTTGTCTACAACAGCTCAATAAAATCAGCATGTCTCTCCATAATCTCAACTCCAAGGGCGTATTCATCCACGATAACATCCTGCCGCCCCCAGTTATTTAGGCAAATCCGTCTACTCGTGTCTTGTCTCTGTTCTTGCTGACTGGCAAGACGGCCATTGTTACCAGGGCGGCGGCGGGCATCGGCCTGGCGGTTGCCGAGGCCAATGTGGTTATTTGGTATAACGCCAATAAGAAAGCTCATGAATAGGCTGAGAGAATATCCAAGGAGTATGATGTCAAGTGTAAGCTGGACTTCTCCTTGTTCTTGCAAATATCATAAGCCCAAACTATCCTATCACTTCAGGTGTTGTCTTCCAAGTTGACGCCACCAACCCCGCGGCTGTCGAGGAGACCATGACAAAAACTCTCATGGTCCTCAACAATCGCCTCGACATCCTAATCGCCAACGTTGGCATCCCGTGGACCCAAGGTCCTATGATCGACGGCTCCATCTCCCACGCCAACGCCGCCCTTACCACCAACATCAACGGTGTCTACAACTGCGCCCACTCCGCCACCCGCCACTACAGCTGCTAAAAGACCGAAAACACCGACCTCACCGGTACACCCCTCGCCAACTTCACCTACGGCGCCCTGGTGGCGGCGACGTCAATGTTCCGCAGGCACAGCCGGCGTAAAATGCCAGTAAGGCAGCAATGGTTCACATGTGCAAGAGTTTGGCGGTAGAGTGGGCGGGGTTTGCAAGGGCGAATTCGGTCAGCCCGGGGTATATTATGATGGATATTTCCGAGTTTTGCTCGGGGGAGACGAAGCGGTTGTGGAAGGATAGGATTACGATGGGGAGGGAGGGAGAGGTAGGTGAGTTGAAGGGGGTATATTTGTACCTGGCGTCAGATATGGTCAGCTATACGACCGGATATGATATTGTTGTTGATGGTGGATACTGTTTGCCATAAAGAGCCACATTCTCTTGTTGATACCTCCATAACCTTGTGCAGCAACTGATGAATTACAGAATAAATGTTTTTTTATTTATTAGAATTGTTCCGCACACAACCGTAACGGTTTCCCTGATTGTAACAATAGGGTTAAATTCAACTATATGTTGCGAACTCATGTTGCCTGCCCGTCCCGAAGCTCAGACCAGACACCGTCCAATCTTCAAACCCCTTGCACCGCCCAACCATTCGTCAAGCGATTGGGAATCTAGAGACTGTGGATGCGGAGGGAAGGAGGGAGGAAGGGTCTACAGTTGTGGAAAGCTGGTGGAAGGGGGGGGGGGGGGGATCTGAGAGGAGGAGGAAGCAGCGGCGGAAGAATGTGAAGATGTCAATTTTAATGTTTAGACTGGTTTGAGAAGGGTAGAAGGTGATTGTGATTTACTGAGAAGGCTCCTGTGTGCCTTACGAGACAGTGGCTTATTTTCATGCTATTATTAGACGAAGAAATAAAATCTAGTCAATGAACCAAGAGTCCCACATCTTAGTGTTCTGTATTCTGTTCCCAATGTTTCAGTGGTATTTATACATAAACACTTTTCCTCCGTCTTTATCTTTACTCAACTGACTTGGACTCCCTGTGGAAACACAGACCTACCAGGGGCTCCCGAAAAGTCTACAAAAAGTCGAGAAAAATACCTTTTGCAAGACAACCTCCTTAAAATAGCAACGAAACAGGGCTGCCCCGCCTCTTTGTTTGTTGAGTTTGGGCCGCCAATGAGGCATTGACAGCACAGAAAAGAGATTGCTACATATTTAGCTAGACAGAGCGGCCAACATTAGCAGATAGACAATGCCTTTTCTCATGTATAATTTAGCTACTTGACAACCATAATCAACCAGGGCCCTTCAATATAACCAACCATTCGCGCCTTCGATTGGCTGGACAGCTCTGAGCTTCTGGAGACTCCAACCCCTCGTAACCCTTGGCTGCCCCACACTCCTACCCGCCTAACCCCCCTGCTACAGCTCCAGCCCTGAGTTCCTTCCTGTGTGTGGTGATTCTTGTCCCCTTGATTATTGCTTCAATTTTTCTATTCTTAAATTGGAAGGCGGAAGTCAGCTAGAGAGCGCAGTGTAGTGTGTGCGGGGAGCATTATATCACTAAAAATGTCACCAGATTGTTCACATAGTTCAATTGAGCACGAGGTTACAAATTGATAATTGGGAGCTCAGCTGCTGTAGCTATTTGACTAGCTCAGACCTCATCCTGTAGACAAAGCTCCGACATGGCTGTAATTTGAAACGACTGGTCTTGGAGAGGGGTAAAGTCTAGTTTCCTATCTAATATACAATATACACTGAGTTCCTTCCTTGAAACGAGACAAGGTTTTTTCCCCTTTGACTAGTAGACAATCGCGTGTTTGCACTTTGGAAATGGCTGTTGTTCGCCTTTAAACCTTTTTTTTTTTAAACTTTTGGCGAGAAGTGTTCATCATTGCTTCGATTTTTTTTTTTTTCGGACATCCATCTACTGAACGTCCAATCAGTCGTGGCATCCACTCGATTGATCATCAGTTCTGTTAAACTGAACAATCTATTGTTCTTCTCAAAAACTTTGCCATTTACATCATCCACATGATACCTAATTGAGATTATATCAGCAGGCTAGCGGATAACCTTCACATTCCAATCAATTTCTGTCTATTTCTTGCATCAGCAAAAAGAAAAAAAATATTACAACTCCTACCTAGAAAGTCGAGAATTATCATTATTCGCATATTCTCCTACATCGCCAATTTTTTGCTTAAATTCGCATCATCGCCAACTTTCAGTTTCCCCCCCTTTCGACAAGTGCCGTAGGTCTCCAGAGAAACCTGTTCCTTGGGCTTAAAGTTGAACTTGCGCATGCG
>JABFIG010000168.1:0-50737 GCA_017139545.1 Ambrosiella cleistominuta | reverse complement strand
GGGGGGGGGTTATGATGTAATGGACCCGGAGGTTATCTTACAAAAGAGATGAACGTTACGTCTTGGGGGCTGGGTGGATGACTGAATTAGCCTGGGCCTTGAATGTATGTAACTCGGCGTTAAGAATAAGGCAACCTGAAAAAGTTCTTCAAGTAGAAGTAGTGATCATCTTTCCGAATTTGAATTTATAAGTCCCGAATTGGATGACCCAGAACTCTTGGCCTTGATTACGTATTAAAGATTGATATTGGCGTTGGCATTTTGCTCTGACACTTCTTCCAATAATAATCGCATATTTGCGGACGCTACGAGATAAGCCATCTCACAACCTCAAAGTTGAGGGAGGGTTATCCAAATCCGAAGCTAATTGTCCCGTATTATAGTTCATGTGGTCTTAATTCTCAATGTATACGACTCGTCAATCATCTCATCTCCGATTGACCCTATAAAAAGCTGGCAGATCTCCCTCCAGGCACCTCACTATGTACATAATAGCCCGGAAACATTAAGAAAAGGCAAATGAGATATTTGTTTTAGGGCTGACAACTTGGCAAGGCGAGAATACTCTTCAGCGTCTCATATATAGTCATTCAATCATGAATCAAATCTGAATGACTTAGATATACCCCCGGTCAAAATAGGATTGGGCAGAGTTTGCAGAGTTGTAGAGACAAGAAAAGTGAGTCCCGGGTGGCGGCTGGCCCCATGTGGCTGACAAGCCAGGCCTGTGGGGTCCGAGTCTACGAGATGTAGTTATTGTTAACAAAAAAGAATTGAATCCTATATTTAATTTGAAATTTTGTTGGTCAGATGAGATTTATTCCATGCACAGCGACCAACAGTCGGGGTGTCATGCATTCAATTATTGGACTGATGTTGGCAGAGGGGAATCCTGTGGTGACGACCAACGAACAATAACAGTGACATATCAAACCGAGAGAAAAGTACATTTGAGGGGACACAGCTTATCAAGCCTGTTGATTGGTGCCTTGGTTACAGTAGGCAATAGTGCGGATGGTCATGACTATCAGATACTATTGCAGCCAATCATCTTTCGAGATTACATATACTTACACATAAAGACTGTTGAAAGTACCGTCCAAAACAGCATCCTATAAAACCCAAATCTTTCTGTATTTTTGTTGCAGAAATCGCGTGTATATATCCTTTGTCCATAACACTTCAGATTGATAGGTACTACGTAATGTTGTGAGGTTACACTGTTGGCATCTATACAAAGCAAAGTCTATCATTTCCAACACGGCTGGATTCCAGATGTTTCCCCAGAACGAATCATATGATAACACCATTCATCTGCACAATCAAGACACTCGTGCCGGACAGGTCCTGACACGTTGATCGACTACCGTTCTGAGAATTTGTTATCTACAAATGCCCGGACTAAATGCCCATTATAGATATTCAGACTCCGGAGCTGATTAAATTCAGAACAACACTCTGTTGTAACCATATCCTGTGATGGGATTGCACATATGTAACATGCAAACTGTGACCTCGGGGGAACTGTGGATGACGCCCCTGCTGGTTCAAGTATCTCCGGATGCGCTCTCCTGTTTAGTACAACACAATATGTGCGTCCACAATACGGAGAAGGAGGGGGAAAATTCCGTCGAGCAAGCCAGAGCATTGGGGATAACAATCACGGGGTAGGGTGAGGCTTTTAGACTGAAGATATGCGCCACCAGACGTTGTGGCTTACATCAGACAGTAGCTAGAAGAATAGGACCACAAGAGTACAGCTCTTTGAGAAAGTGTCAGGGATTCCTTGGGGGCTGAAGGCGTCCAGGATGGCGGTGGCTGTTTCTAATTGTGGAGGAGTGACTGAGGTTGATGACATGGAGCTTAAGTCGAGAGTCCATCTCCTAGAGGCTCTAGCCAGATGAATCTCGAGGTTGATTATCTTGCTTCAATGATTCACCAGACATATTTAGGGGAATGCAAAGTACCTTGTGTACATGATAATAACATACCACGACCTGTGCGTCGAAACTGTGGGTGCCGCCTTCTTTCAAATTTCCAAGATTATCACTTGGAGTAACTGAGTTTCCCATTTGAGAATTTGTGTTCCGGTTGAGCATTGTCTTTTTCTCCAGCTCGTCCTGGGAGTCTCTGGATGACCCGCAAGTAAAAGGCTAGATGTACTTTTTCAATTTGCCAATCTTGATTTGTTCATATACGCAGGCTTGGTGAACTGCCACGCGCTGGTGATCCGTCAGATATCAAAGATGTAACGAAGAACCACCGGTGATTTCACTGAATACAAATATAAGTATATAGCATTGGAACCGTGAAAAGAATGGAGGAAGCTGTGATATATGGATGTATATGATGTTTCCATGTACGGTACTTTCTTACTCGGCGGAGAGAAGGAGGGGGGGAGGGCGCAGGGCACAGGTACAAGGTTGATTCCATAACCTGGAGAATGTCTATTAGGATATTCATCCTTAAATCTGCATACGGGAATGTAAATATTGATGAGTTTAGCGCTGACATATCTATATGTTGATGGTTATTGGAAAGAGTCTGAGTAATACTTACAGCGGACGTCAATATTTACATATTTCCCTTGCCCAGAACGCCTTGTAGACTGATCCGTTCCGTCACAGCTACTAGTTGCTTCCGCTCAGCCTAGACTTGCCTACATTGTAACGTCAACGCCCAATGGGTTTTGAGGCCATTACAGGGTCGCCGGGTTCGCAACTGGCAAGGCATATTATTGGTATACAGCATGTTACATATGTTCTTTTCTTCCATCCTCAGTCTCGGATGTGGACAATACTCCGAGTTTCTGTGTAGTCATCATCATGATGATACTTGCAGGTACAAATGGTCCTAATAGGAAAAGAAAAGTCCCAGCTTGAATTAACTTGCACGAAATCTCGTCTTTCTTCTTACCAGATAATGACTAACTGTTAAAAACTCAATAATTAAGACTTGGAATGATAACGTTACGTCTGGTTTACACCGTTGGGTTTCTAGTCCATGGAATAAGGGTACTAACCTTAATAACGGTTGAGACAACGAATCTTGGTTTGTGGTCATATATGAACCCAATACGAAATGAGATTAACATTATAAGCTCGCAGATATACGTAACACAACTTTCGAAAAATTGCTGCATTGGTTACTAGTAATAGAATTTTATATACTTCAATAAGTTGTGTTTCGCTGATAAGCTTCCTTGATGGCTGGAGGGGCGTATGCGTCATGAGACAAATAGAGTGGCTTTTAATAGAACTAACTTCAACTATTGGATGTTGCATAAATAAGAATGTTGGATATTAGAGAATTTCAGCAGTCGAGATAATGTCCGGAAATCTAATTGCGATAGTATGTCAAACAATAGTCTTTAGATTGCCCCCGGTCGTTTATCATGGAGATAAGCTGATAAGCTTCATGATCCATCCTCTTGATATTCCCGATCAGGACATGCAGCATTCAACATCCCCCGACTAGTCTTAGACTTAGAATTTTAGTAGTTAAACAGATCAAAACTACTACACTACAATAATCGAGACACTTCGAAACTAGCGTCGAGTCTTTGTCTACCTTAACGTTCCCTTCATCCACAGATGCCGCCATCTTTAAATTTCTATCCGCCCCTCCTCCCGACGGCTTGTCCATGGACCACGCATCCAAAGGACCTGCTGACTCTCTACGAGAGTCCAGGAACTGGAGCAATCACACTGAGAACATCTATGTTGAACGGATTTCCCCATGACGCAGATCGCATGAAGTTTCTTTTTTACAACTGTCAAGATTGCTCAGCAACTAAAACAAATCCCCCTGCATTCCAACAAAACGTAGACTATACCAGCGAGACTGGCAGTTTGAACAATTTGGGCTATAGCCCATTCCCACTTTCATTTTACCTGGATTTTGTACGTCGACTTAAAGACCCCAAGAAGCCCATCATCCTCAGCGTGACGGGTACACCGACTGAGATAGCCGAGTGTTATACCCATATCTCAGCACTCCAAACCGAGATCCCAAGCGCACCACTAGCGATGGAGATCAACTCGAGCTGCCCCAACATCACCAATGCCCCACCTCCAGCATATAATGCAGATGCTCTTTTGGGATATCTTGATGTACTGCCGTTGAACCCAAACATTGCCGTGGGCATCAAGACACCTCCTTACATCTACGCCGACCAGTTCATCATGCTGAAAGATGCTTTGTTGTCATCCAGGGCTGAGCATAAGCTCTCATTCATTACCTCCACAAACACTTTGGGTAATTGCTTGGTTCTGACGTCCGAGTTGGAGCCAGCGCTTCCGGGTTCTGGAGTAGGAGGTATGGCTGGGACACCCTTACATGCTTTGTCATTAGGTAATGTTAGAGCAATTCGGGAAATGTTGGATAGCGAGGAGAAGTTGAAGAATATTGATATAATTGGCGTTGGCGGAGTATCTGATATCCAAGGTTTCCGGAGGATGTCACAAGTTGGTGCCAAGTTTGTTGGAATTGCCACGATAATGGGAAGGAAAGGGGTGTCGGTTTTTGAGGAGATTACCTCAGAGCTTGAGAAGAATTGAATAACTGGTCGTGATCTATATTCATCTATATAAAATATAATCCAATATGAAACATAACGTCAATATTTAATCGATAGGAAACACTTCTAAATGAAACAAAAATCTAAATTGCCGATGTGACAAACTCGGGCAGTTGCGTATCTTCCCAACTTCGCGGCTTAGCTACGGGCTTGGGCGCAGAAAGCCCACCTACAGTATAATCATGGGCCTCCACGCTATTGTTAACATCACCTCCTTCTGAGCCCTCCAGAGTTTGATCTGACGGTAACGGCTTCTCAATTTCGGGCTTGACCCCCTGCTCGTAATCAAATTGATGATAGCGGAGAGGATCAATCATCCTCTTAGCATCAGATGAGAAGCCGAAAAAACACGGAAACACAAAGCAAAGAGACCACATGCCTACGAGGAGGAAAAAGGAAGAGGAAACTGTGCCGCCGTTCTTGACGATGCCCCATTGGGCCCACAGTGATACGACTGGGCCCGATGCAGCCATGGTGAGAAGACATCCCGCCGCTTTGCTTTGTATTCCCTGGTTGCGTAGCCCCATGGTGAATATCAAAGGCCAGATTGGGCCCATGAAGAAATAGCAGAGCGCAACAGGAACAAATATATGCTGATAGTTGGACGGATGCCATGTAGCCGTCCAAATTCCACAAGCCATGACGCCCACTACACATATCATCACGAGAGTCCGCGGCTTGGGCAGCCAGAGGAATTTTGTAGACGCATAGAGCACTCCAGCGCAGGTGTACCGACCAATGGCAAACAAACTTTGAAACAACGCAAAGGTATCGGAAAACGTAAGAGTGAAACCCTTAGCGGGCGGGTCACTCCCATACGTAGTTCCAGTGACTATGGCCTTGGGGCCGGTCTGGGGGGATTCGGGGTTCATTGACATCAGTAGCGAGACGTAGAAGACCCGCATGGACCCCTGGCCGGCCGTATAACAGAATTGGCACAGAACGGCGGCGGATAGGGTCAGGGTGCGGAGCTGGATGTTAAAGAGATGCTTCTTATGGGGCTTGACGCCACATCTTTGGGCTACACGGGCAAGGTCGAGATCGGAAACTTCTGGGATCGGCGTGTAGTAGAAGAGCATGGCCAAAAAGGCACAGAATAGCGTGATGGCAAGATATGTCCATTGCACATTGATAAGGGCATCCGAGTGCTTGATGTTAGAAGTATTTAGATGGGGAAGGAAGACACGCTTTGCAACAAGGTTTGCGAATACTGAGCCGGTTGCCTGCACGGCCTGGGCTAGCATCAGACGCATCTCGGCGTACTCCTCCGGGCCACAGAGGGTGAGAAAACTGTTGGCACCGGCTTCAAGAATACTGATACCAAAACCAACAATGAAGTTGGAGACGAGAAATCCGGCCAATGATGTCATTACGGCACAGGGCCAAAAGACCATGGTCCCGGTACCGTAGATGCACAAGCCAGTCATGAAGACAATCTTGAAGCCCCCAATGCGGTCTGTTCCACGGGAAGTTTTATGATGTAGGAGCTGATGTTCATCGCGGCGGATCAGCCAGGTGCCGATTGTCAGGGGGCCCAAGATATATCCGGCGCCAAAGTACATCGTGTTAAGAGAGAGAGTCTCCGCAGTTGTCATGCCGGCAACCAACGCTACCATGTTATTGAGGGTATTAAGGAATCCGTAAGAGGCACCCCAGACGAAGAAGAGTACACAGACAACGCTACAGTACTTCCAGGAATCTTTGACAGAGCATTGGACAAGCGACTTGGGCTTCTTCATCTTGACAAACCCGAAATACACTTTGTTGGGGCCAATACTTGTGCTAGTACGATTGGTTGCAGTGCGCATAACTCGATTCATAGTCGCAAGTGTTGTAGCTCGCTCGCGTCGGTCATGAACTTGGGCGAAATCACCCTCGCGTATATCGGTGTTTTCCACCAAGAACTCAGTCATGCTCATTCCGTGACTACCACCATTCTGAGAGGGTACGAGAGTGGCGTCGGTAGCCGCAGAGCTGGTGGACTCGTGGGCTTTCTGGGGGTGGAGGTTAAGGGGCTTGACTACTGACTTAACTGAGCTTGTGTCGTAGTTGTGGTCGCCGACCACCATAGGCATGAAGCGGGAGAAGAGTGGCTTGAGGGTGGGAATGCAGGCGCAGATGAGTCCGATATTGACTTCGATCATGCTCCATCCGATGGCCTTGGATGCTTGCCATGAGAACTCAGGCTGTCCACCGAAGGAGGCTTCGGGATCACCTGAGATACGTGATGGAACTCGAGATATGGCGCCTTGGAGGAAGTATATGCGAATGACGTCTACTACCGTCACGAAGATGCCAAGCATGAATGTTCCAATAAGGATGCCCTTCTGCCGAGTGGGAAGCTTCATTGCTGTCAAGACGGGAAGAGGCAAGAACAGAATAGCAATATCCGTAATGACATTGACTGGAGCGGCACATATGAATTCAGTCAAGAGGGGTATACAGCGCTGTCCCTCTTCCCAAGAACCCCAGCCAGACTTGATGGGGCGACATTGGAAGATGTTCATAAAGGTCAAGAGGATTCCGGAGATATTGATAATCCCAAGACAGACCCAGGATAGCATACGCAGAGTAGCATCGGTATTTTTTCCCAGGCGGAGATAAAACATCAAAATGCTAGTTTTGGTCGCCATTAAAGCGGGGGGCTAGAACGATGACATGACGTTAGAATAGAACAACCCAAAAAGCGATTCCAAACCTTAAAACTCACATAAAGAATGGAAAAGATATATTCAGTCCGGCGTACGATGCCCTCACCCTGAGGCCCAATGTCAACGTCATGTCGTCCGAGGCCCCTACTCGTACCATAGCTAACCGTAGTCGAGAGCCCCGCGGAAATGACCCACGCAGCAATCAGTAATTTATCATCAATCGAGCAGTTGCGGACGATAAATATCCGACAGTATAACCGGGCCGCAACAAAGATGGTGGCAACCACGATCGTCATGGCGGTGATCCAGAATACTGGGGGTCCGCGGTCTGGAATCCCCGCGGTGGGAGTGATGGCCATGGGGAACAAGCTGAGAAGCAAATTCTGATAGATGCGAAACAATGACCGCTAAACAACATCGATTTAATGAGTGATAGACATGTCGATGCTCTGTGTGTGCATGTATATATATGTGTGTGTGTGGTGATTTGCGATCGACAGACACTGTAGGTTTGGTTGGTATGATGGATTGATGTCGAATATAGTAGTGGAAAGGTTGAAGAAAATAAAAATGATGAATTGCAGACCAATACATGACTAAATTCTAATTTTGATAGGCTTAAGGTGGCAATAGAACCATATGTATTTTTAGTGCCAAAATTTGATTTGTTGGAGATTGGAGCTCTGTACCAAATTACTGGAACCCGGCTTGCCGTGTTCATCTGGTCTGGGTTAAATCTGCAAGGATGCCATGTGTCGTCGAGGATTAGGATTGATTTATGGGGCCTTGTTGAGTCAAAATCCGGAGTAGAAGTCGGCTTTATGGCAATTGCTATTTGATATGTTTGTAATTCTAATATTGTGATGGCAAGCTCTTACCCACCACCAAGACAACTTCAAAATATATAATGATACGAAATCAATAATGAAAGTACAAGCGTAAATCGAGCATCGCAACAGTGACATCATCGACGTCATCTTGGCATTAAATTACCTGATCGAGTAGGTCATTCAGCTTTTTTTTTTGGCTTTATCCTAACCCGGCCCATCTTCTTAGATACTGACGAAAATGAAGATAAGCTCCTATTCAGCCTCGCTCCGGGTTTTAAATTTTAGTAAATTTGATGGTTTAATCTTTTTTCTCTTATTTTTCTGAAGATTAAACGTACAATATCCAAGCGGGCAAGTACGGGGAATGGAATTATTGATTGATGAAATCGGCAGTGTTGGTTTGCCGACAGATTAACCACAAGTTGAAGTTCATTCGTATCAGAGGAAACGTTATGGACAAAAGCTCATAATGGCAACAGTCTAACACTCTGCAGTAACTAAGAAAACTAACAGTCCCGTAAAAAGCAAAATCATTAGATTAAATCGAATCAAAAGTATACAAAACAACAAGTGCATGATGCAATTACCCACCATCACGGCAATGGAACCCCAAAACGAAAGATTAAGGCCCAACCAGGATTCGAACCTGGGCTTACGGAATCAGAATCCGACGTCCTAACCAACTAGACTATTAGGCCGATTACTAGTTGTTAAACCGTCGATTTATGCAATCCATCAAAGTATTAAACACAATAGGCATTCTAATCTGCCGCTGCCGACACGCCATGGATGAGGCATCCCGGCGTCGGACTAGCCGTTTAACGTATACAAGGTCCCGACGACCCGACCGAACGGTCCTGACCTTGCTTTAGAAATCAAAAACCTCTTTACCGTACTTTAGTTATACTTGTTTGATAGGTAGCTACATCTTCCACCAACCTGGTTCTTGTCTTTGATATATCAATTGACTGCGTAGCATGATGCTTGATGAACGATAAAATTAATAACTTTAAATCCTGTTTTGAGTTTTAAGTGGACGATGAATCAATTACAAATCTATGATCGCCGGTCAAGCCTATTCTAAAAATTAAAAACCGAACTAACAGCAGTTATGGTCTAATTTTTTATCACTAAGACAAGAGAAGAGACCTTTGGGCACTCCACTAGTGCAGATATCTTGGTTATTTGATTAAGATAATATTTTGCACAGGATTTCCACCAATTATTTATAGTTGCATCAAAAGTCTGGTTTGGTCAAAATCCACGTTCCCACAGAAAACATAGTTTGTCAAGTGTCCAGAATACTATATTTAATGTTGTGTGACTAGTACTAAGTTATGTATCATCAAAAACATGGGACATTTCAGTTCTCCTCAAAATAATCATGGAAAATCGCCATGTAGATAAGACCGACAAGAAGTTGGTGCTCTAGCTTATTCAAGCTTGACACTTTGAACTCGCTCCATCATATTGATCCATGATGTATAGAGTTTTCATGGAATTGCCTTTCCAGAGCACTTTGATGTTACCATAATCGATATCAATTGATATACGATGCCAATCTTGATCTAAACTATCTGCTATACTCAAAACAGCCCACCAGGTCTTGGGTTGATTAATCGTTATGGACTCCTTCACTGGCTAGCAGACCAGCCCGTGTCGATGTATCTTCATTCTCTCTTTCGGGACCTTTCTTGTCCGGCGTCTCATCCCCACACACAATTTGTAGCACTATAGCCACAACACCCACAATGGCAGCCATCACCCAGGTTGTCCTCATAGCTCCAGCATATGAATCCACAGCAATACCTCTGTCCTTGAGAGACAAATTGCTATTCCAGACTTGATCAGGCCTTCCAATCAATCTGCCCACCAACCTAGCATGTTCCTGGCTCAGCTCTCCGCCGTCAGACTTGGCAAATCCCGCTTGTAGGGCATGTTGAAGAGATCTCAAGAAAAAGCCGCCACCAATTACTGTCCCAAAGCTACCACCGAATCCTCGGAACGTGCTAAGCAAGCTAGTAGCAATGTTGTGATCTTCAGGAGTCGTAATATGTAGGACGTGTGCCAGAGTGTAGTTCATGGCACCACCAGTGGCAACACCATTAACAAACACGTAGAAAATAAACAGTAAGTCGAAAGTCGCCGGATAGCTGGCACTACTAACTATCATCAGGCTCAACGAGAACAAGACCAAGGCCAAGATGCTAGGAAGCCAAAAGCTTCCTCCACGACGAATGTGTAACCAACCAATGACTAAGCCTCCACCTCCATAACCAACATTCGTCGGGATAAGAATAGCACCAGCACTTGTAGGCTTCCAACCCTTTACCGCCAGCATGAAAATAGGACCAAAATAGAGCAATGTCCACCTTGCCGAAACAAAAACCAGTTGAGCAATGCAAGTATATAAAACCCCGCGTGAGCCCAATATTGAAATGGGAATTATGGGTATTCTGGCAACATTATACTCCCAAAACACGAACGAACCCAGTACGGCAATCGAACTGACGATAAATCCAGGACGAACAGTCCCAGCAAGACCAAATAAGAAAATGGAAATCGAAGCCGCAAGAAGACTGACACCGCCGTAGTCGATAGTTCGCAGCTTGTCCCAGATACCCAGATCCTCAGCGTCCCGATTTCTGATTCTCTTAGAACCAACAGGAACGCCCATCATAACACCGATACCGCCTGCCAGAGCTACCGGGGCCTGGATGGCAAAGATAGATCTCCATCCTACTGTTCTCACAGCAGCCCCGTAAACAACGGCACCGAAGGACAACCCGATTGTAAATCCAGTATTAGCTACTGCAAGCAGTCCACCTCTCTTCTTCTCCCCTACCAAATCCAAAATGAGAATAATGGCCAGTGAAAATACACCAGCACTGCCAATCCCAGTTATTATTCTACCTAACAAAAACACGGTCAAGCTGGGAGCAACAGCCGTGACCATCGAGCCGAATGCAACAAGTACAGATACCGGTAAGATCAGGAGGCGAGAAGGGAAGAGGTTAGCTAGACCGCCAATAACAGGGGTGAAGGCTGAAAGGGCAATGAGATAGCTGGCTGCAAACCACAGGACGTACCTGTCGGCGTCTAAATCGGCCGATATACTGGACTGCAGCATGGCGATTCCACTCATGTTTGAGGCTAATAGGGTGTTAACTGAGTATGGTCATCAGAAACGAGGAAGAATTTCTCACATTGGATAAATATCAGAGCCCACATGCTTCCCATGATCACTATCGCGCGACCATTGGATATAGTCCCCTCTTCGGGTTGGAATAGACGGCTGCCGTCATATCTGCGGCTGGCCGGGAGTGCGGACTCAGAATCATCTAATAATGGTCGCGAACCAATGAGGTCATGTTGATAGGTAGTTGAAGACATTGCTGTAGAAATCGAACCGCCGGCTGTACTATTTATCGCATCACAATACAATCAGATACTATCGCAAGTCGCGTATCTAGGATCTTATCTCGAGAAGTTGATAAGAATTTACAAGGCTAATTTCACAGAATATCATCAAGATATATTCAAGAGGGGCATAAGAAGCTATGACAAGATAGATATATCGAATCGTTTCTGTGATTTAGCTCACACAACAGTCTTGCGGCAATATGTTTATGTTTATCAAGGTCCCTACCACCTATTATTCAGCACCTACCATTCCGGGTAATCGCATTGATAATGAAGTGCTAACCAATTGAAACATTAATTTTCATCATCTCTGTCTCAAACTGACAAGAATATAGCCAAATGCTTCAACTTCGACAGCATTTCTTTTGTTGTAACTAAATAACAACTAATTCACATGTTGCGAATGCAGTTTATGAAGATTAGGTAGGTTATGTGTCATTTTTAGATTATGGACTTTGAGATTTTAGGGTATTTGGAATTGTGTAGGGTTATACAGGATTCACAAAACACGTAATATCCTTGTCTACTAACCGCCGCGGTAGATAGGCGCGCTAATAATAGAAACACTTTAACTCCGTAATTGATGTATCTTGGTCAGTTGATACTTCAAGCCAGCCGGTCCGATGGGAAAGATGCTGAGTACCCAAGTCAAACACATGAAAGTTTAATTTAGAAATACAGGAATTAATTTATGTTCCCCGATATTCATTGTTTTCCATATACTAAAATACTAAAATCTAAGAAACATAATTTCTCCACAACCAAATGCTAAACAGCAACCATGTTGAGGTAAATGGCACACAAGGGAGTGTATGCTGACAAAGGAACCCTATGAATAATTGCTATATTTAGACAGCTTGCAGAGTTATAGTAACAGGAATACATTAGACTCAACCAAGGAGTAATCAGAAAATAATGGACCATGTGATACTGCATGAGTACATCTTCTAACTCCTTCAATAAATATACAAAAGTAAATGACGTCAGATTGAAACATGATGGTATAAACAAACTCAAACAAGCAGGTTTTGACAAAGGACACGAGTCTCGGACGAGTGTAACGGACGAAACAAAAGTCTAGAACACAAAACGGAAAGAAAAAGAAGGAAAAAAGGAAAACAAGAGAATATGGTCTGAAGTTTATATAGCAAGGATCCAGAAGTTTCGTGCCGGTCAACGGCCAAAGGAAACAAGAAAAGCAAAACAAAGGAAAAGTTCGAATCAGGAGGAGATGCTCGGATGGTAAGACATGTTCTAAACCACAGTTAGAAACCACTACTTTTGAATTTATAACATGAAGGATGACTTACAGAATATTGCCTTTCGAATGGGACGTTTTGTTTCTAGTTATATAGCATAGCATACTCATTGTCCATACCGATACTGGACATCGTACCAGGCTGGGCGTGAAGTTGGTAATGAGTAGGTGAAGACATGACTTGATCCATGTATGTCCCTTCTTGAGTAGGACTGGCAATGTTCCAGCTGGCGGTCGGCATTGTCTCGTGAGCCGGCTGGCTAAATTGCATATCCATGTTGCGAGGAGCCTCGGTCATGATTCCCGTGGCATATGTATCGCAAGTAGCGGTAACTAATGGGTTAAAAGCTTGGTCCATGCCATAGCCATTGTAATCAGGGACTGAAAGACTATCATGTTGCTGATTACCCAAGGCTACCGGAGGAGAACAGGAAGTAGAAGAGGCATTGTGATACATAGGATTCATTGGAATCGTGGCACTGGGCGTGATGATAGGACCAGGTCTCAGTGTAGATCTCCTGGAGTGGAGCAACTGCTGGTCAGCCCCATGTTGCATGTAGGAGTGATGGCGATGGGAAGAATGCTGGTCGAACTGATGATGCACCGGAGCAGGTCTCGAGACACCAGCTGAGCGCAGATGTAACGATCCCTGGCTCATGGTGGTCGTCAAATGCTGGGTGGTGGTGTAGGAGATGGAATCATTCGTACCATTGATGCCCTCAGTCTCACTACGGTAAGGGAGATGTTAGCCAGCGATTTATTACTTGATCGGGCGAACCTAAGCATGCCAAAGCTATGATAGGGAATTCAAGTCTCTTACTGTCGTTGTTGGTGGCGATCCAGGAGATCCTTGCGGTGGAATTCTCGTTCACAGCCTGGGGCAGGACAGCGAAACTCAGGACGGCCATGACTTAATTGGTGACGTCTACAGACGGGTAGAAGATGGCTGTTAGTGGATTATGTGCTTGTCCACAGGCCGCATGAGTAGTGGTGGCCTTGAAAATAGGAATTCAGTTCGAACCCAGACAACTTGAACGAGTAAGGCTGAATTCTAAGACAATCAAACCCATCATTGCCGCCGTAGTCAACTTTGACGTATGACAATTGGGACGTTCTAGCTCAGGTTCATGCATAAGTATGACAGATTCCACCTTGAGTAAGAGCGGAGAAACGCTCAACTTTGGAATATAACCTAGAAAGCCGGTTTGATGTCTCGGTAAAGATGCTCTGCCCATGATGATTATGTACCTGAGATGCTCTGCCCGTGTAAAGGTCTTATTGCATAAAGAGCAAGTGTGGACGGGGATTCCTTTCTTTGCCCGGCTCACTCGATGCGTCACTGGAGTGTATTTGACTTGGCTGGCTGCTGGGTCTTGCGGGTGAACATAGCGCATATTATGCCCTGACATCTGTCCCATGTGAGAGAGGTCGGTGGGATATGAATCCATGTTTTCTGGGTGAGGTGAATAAGAGTGGCTCGGATGAAGTGAAGATGAGAGTGATGATCCAACAGAGAGCGTTCCGTTATAGTGTGCAGCAGGAGATGACAAAGTAGAAGAATGTGGGTAGTTGTACGGTTCAGAACAATAAGAAGCAGTATGAGGTTCTGGCTTAAGGCCAGACACAAAGGATGAAGAAGATGATTGATGATTTTGGTGATGGTGATGATGATGGGTAGGCATCATGGAAGACGAGGGGGTCGAGTAGCCTTTCTTTTTAAAGCTACTCGGCTCATCATCATTCATGATATCACTCAATCGTGACATGGTGGAAACGGGAGTAGATGTGTAAAGATCTAGGGGCAGAGGAAGGAGGAGGATGAGAGAGGGGGGGGGGTACAGATGGATGTTGGGTGGAATGGGGTGTATACAACGGTGATGGGGGGGGGGTGCCGTGTGCGTGCCGGAAAATGAGAGGCACAAAACCGGAAGGGAGTACAATCAAGTAGGAAGTGGAAGATGAGGGAAGAAAATGTGTGGTGGGGAGACGGTTGGAATCACGGTCCAGAGTGCAGGGCGGAAGGACGGGGTAGCAAGCGGCGTAAAGGTGGCCAAGATTAGAAGGGAGGCGTAGTGTCAGATAAGACGGGTCAGATGAGAAGAGCACAACAGCAAGGCAGATAATGGAGCAGAGAAAGAGGCACAGAGCAAGAAACAGAGGGAGGGAGAGAATATGGTTGGTCGCAAAGGCGTCTGGCTTTGCAGCAGAGTAGAGAAAATGATAATGGGGTGTAGGTTTCGAGCACTGTAACACAGGGTTGATAGTATATAACAAAGAAACGGGGGAAAAACCGTAGATCCAGCAAATCACAAATAGCCTGGATGTACAATGCACGGCATGCAGAAGAGTGATGCGTGTAATGCTGTAATGAGATTAGTGTGTTGACAAACTTGGCAACAATAAGACGGGAATGGCGAGTCAAGTTAGCAAGTGGTGTTCGGGATCAGCGGGTTAGGACGTGTAAGTCGGGGCTTGGTAGTGTAGGTGGATGTGTTAGCGAATCAGGGTATGGAGACTTGGTTCTTTTTTTGGTGGCTAGATCAGAATTGGTTGTAAGCAATAGAGATGTTACTCTATATCGTGTTTTTATCCAGTAAACACCAGGAGGAAATCTCTCCGACGAAAATGTTGTTCTGTAAGCAATCCATGGCAGGAACCGTTAGTAGATGCATACTTGGGCCTAGTACTTGGTGAATGAATATGTTGGGTTTGCCCTGTTCCACAGGTTACAATGTTTCCTGGACATCTTGGTTAAGAATTTCGCTGATTGATGGAATAAACAGTTAACGTAGTCTTGAACTGGCTCAAATATTGGAGTTCAATCAGCTCAAAGTTGACCAGCAAGTTATGTAGACAAGCCCAGTAATTGTCATTGTTCCTCGAAAATCGTCAAGACACTGAAGGGGTGCATCTATCCATGTAATGCAAAGCCTGTCATGACATCTCTGGAGCCACAGAACAAAGCATTGAAATTCCAGGGATAATATTGCCATGATGTGTATGGACCGTAGCCAAAAAAAAAAATCTTGGTGTGTTGGGGTCACTTGCGATTTTCTGTCAATGAACCCATTATAGAGTTTGACATAGAATATCAAAAAATGGTCAAGAATGGAACACTGACAAGGACCCTTCTTTCTCACTTGCTGTGGATCCAAGTGTGAGGCACAGACGTAAAAGTGACTTTTCTCGTGTGCTCGCTGCGGCTGCGGGTAAAGAACCAAGATGGCTTCCTTCAAGATTAAAAATAGGTTCTCGGGTCCACCACTAAAAAGTAGTAGTATTAGGATGTCGCCCTGCAGATGGAAACAAAAGGTCATTGCGAAGCATGTAGTGTACTTTCAAGTCTCAAACCACGCTACTGCGACAAAAAGCCTTAGTGGCCCAAGATGGTCTTTCTGAGTTGAATAATATGACTGCAGCCGATATTTTGGAGATAATAATAGACAAGACTCAAAGATAACTTATCTGGAACCTTGAGGTGTGTATCTCAAGTTTGTAATGTCAACTCAACATCATACTTTTGATCATATTCCTGAAAGTCGGATGAAAAAAAACAAAAACAAGTGTAGATATTGGCCAAAGGAACAGATCCTTGAGCCATACAATTACTTGGATGCAAGACAGGTTTGGATGAACGAAATAGAGTGACTTGTAGGAATACAACGGATAAGTGTAGAAAGAATTGTTTGTCAAAAGGGCAATGGTATAATACATTGACGTTCGATTCACTTACATACCAGTGATAGTGAGAGATCCCTTAAGTTTCTATCCCAAAGGATCCTCGATGATGTAGTGATTTGAAGTCAACGGCCGCGTCAAAGACTAATAAGTATCAAGTTGAACAAGCGCCGTTGTTCCATATACTCAAAGCAGTGCTAGCAGAAGTATGATTGGTGATAATATATGTCAAGAAGGTGAGATTATGAGCAGTAGAAGCAGAGGCTAATGCAGTTTGTGGGTTGTGAGTTATCCGATGCAAAGTCCACGCCAACACAGTCGTAGTTAAAGATCATAAGATTGTGCTGTTCAGTTGAATAGATGTATGTTGTATGTAGGACAGAGTTACTTCCCGAGTTGATATAGCGTGTTATCGATGCGGATAAATATGGTGATAGCGGGTGACTGGACGTGATAGATAATCCTTGGTCTCGTGTGCAGTTGTTGTTGATTGTTGTTTCCGGGAAGAAGATGATATTCCTTGCAGAGGATCGTATCAAGAACTAAAGAAAGCAAGAAGACAACGTCTTTATCCTCCGAGATATCGACAGGAGAAATAGATCAAGTTCGGGTTCCCCTTTACCGGAGCTAGCCAAGGAATGTTTACCAGACTTCGGTCAATCTTGAACTTTTTCTATATCACTCCACCAGGAAGTCCCCTTGGGGGCAAGACACAAGTTTTATGAGGCGTACAATATGCTTTGCGTGTCTGTCTGCACACAAACACGCCAAACATAAAATAGGCTGGCCGAGTGTATCTTTGAGTTCCCTGTGAAACCAGGAACCACTCAGAAGAAACTTCCTAATGTGGATGTTCTTGAATTCAAAAGGCTTGTATATCTGCAAGATAACCTGCTGGTGTCTAAGAGACTTGGACTCTGCAGGTATGCCGATAATTGTCTCGAATATAACTGAGGCGTTTGAGGCTGATGAGACCAGTCGTATTCCAGAAATATATAAGCCAATGCTTCAAGGTGGAAACAAAAATTTTGCCAGAGGAAGAAGATGTGACGATGGATAAGGTTGGAAACTCGAAAGGTTGCTTGCTCTGTAGATATATATGGATGTCAATGATGAGAATGGATATGGGGAGCAATCTTTGAGGGCTACATATTGTGCTCCTGAATAGCCGGCCCTTTTTTATTTTACTTTTTTTTGTTTTGTTTTTTTGTCAAAGTTTCTGTCCTATAGTAAAACTACAGCATAAAAAAAAAATCATTTCATCGTACATGAATTACAAGTGTCCATTTACTATTGTCATTGCAGGCATGGTATCGACCTAGCCATGGGGGGAGAGTGGAGTGGAGTGTCATCCCTCTGTACTTGGTTACTTCACAATAAAGACTTAGACTACAATTCTTTAAGATCATACACATTATGCCTACCAATTCGAGTTGCTCATCCCTTGTCCTTTTTTTTTCTGAGTGGCCGAACAATCCCAGCTGGACCTGGTAAATATTCCAGATTTCCCACCGGTAGGGGAAGCCTATGCATCCCGATTGCAACAAGGCGCCCGGCTCCTCCATCCCATAAATGCACCCTGAGCACCCAATGACTGGTTGATCGGACTACAACTAGATTCCAAGCGATGTAAGCCTTGCCTGTTGGTGGCGAGAACCAAGAGCATTTAGGAGGCAGATATATCCAGCTCTCAGGGGGGGGGGGCAAGTTGTCAGCCAATGGGGTTACTGGTGTGTACCGGTTGGTCAGTTATTGACGTTGTGGGCTGAAGCTTCCAGAAGGTGATATAAAAAGAGGGAGTAAGGAGGAAGATGCAAGGAGAACTTAACAAACCAGTAACATGGTCAAAGACTGGAAAATTCCGGTCCGGGTCACTGCAAAGTAGTAGTATACTGAATTCGTCCAGGTACAGTAAATTCAAGGATACTATCAGACAAGTTATATCTCAGGTTGCCTGTGCCATTGGTGATAAAGCCAGCACTTCATTTTATTTTGAACGCTTTGCATGCATATGGGTATATTATGGGGGCCAGTGGCTTAGCTGCAGTTATCCTGGCGAGGTCGAGGTCGCGAGCTTTGTGTAGCAGACAAACACAGAAACTTCAAAGAAAGACTTGTTACATGGTTTGTCAACTGAGTCAAGGACAAGGCAATTGTTAATATTTTGTTCAACGAAACTTATGTCCAGATGGGCAAATCCGATAAGGGAATATAGTCAAGGAAGTCATCACATGGCAGACTTTCCAAGGTGCAAGCATCAGGAAACATGGAGACGTCTACTTAGGATTATACATTTGGGCTTGTAACAAGCAAGGAAGACAAACTTTCCTAAGGTGGAAATTTTCTTTGGGGTCCGAGCTTGTTGTCAAAGGTTACAATTACCATACAACAAACATGGACTGCCGAACATCACAAGCTGAAATCCAAGCCTTGGGATGTTAGCAAGCAAATTGAACATGTATCAAAGGTTACACTCCTGCAGCAGGATGACTGAACCATAGAAGATGATATTTTCAACATAATCATAAAGAAAAAAAATGGCAGACACGTCATAGAACTTTGGCGTCCTCTTCCCATCTGCAGCCCTCACTGCCGACCTGTCCACCTACTTCAACGCTTTAATCCTCGTCAACCAACGACATCAACTTGCCTCTACCAACCACAATCAATTCTGAAAATATAGTCATTAAAACTTGCCACTTTCCAAGATGATGCCTGTGTTAGTCTTCCGATAGTCCTGATGCTTGTTTAACAAAAGACAAGTATTACAGAATGTCAGGAGAAATCCAGCGCATCGAGATCAGTATTTACTTGGGTAAGCAGTTGGGGATAAAGTTCATGGTTAGAACATTCTCTATATCGGTTAGCCTGCACCAAGAATAAACCAACTCTCGTCAGGCGATCATGAAAGTCTGTTGGCTTTCTATTAAACAACATGATATATGGCTCACAGGAATTATTCTGGTCACGGATCTCAGCGAGTCAGTACAGTGAGCTATCTGCTGACATTGTACAACAGTTGCATAGTTATTAAAACTCCAAGTCGCTATTTTTATGTCTGAATAACAAACATAAAAAATTCCTTCTGGATCCATTCTGTGGTATCGGCAATTCTGCAATGTCACTTTGGCATGCAGCTGTGCCATGCCATAGGCTGACTGATAATCCTAACACTGTATCCGTACCAAGATTTCCCATTATATGGCGTCAAATATCGATCGAGAGAAGCCCTTTAGTCGTTCAAATCTTCAAAATAGTGGTATTCCGGCTAATGCTAGATAAATCCGAAGTGTATAGCTGGATCTTGACTTGATTTCAATATCTAGCACTACATTGAGAAACTCTGGTAGACATGTTTCTCTGTCAATATTTCCAAATCAGAGGTACCACATCGCAGCATTGATAAGTTTCATTCCATGCTCGGGTAACATTGGCTTTCCATAATTCTCTTCCAATCATAAAAGATTGCGGTCCATGAGAAAACCTAGTCCCCTGTCATCAGTTCTGTTCTCTTCGACAATCCTTGCTCCAGTAACATTCCTGACATTCTTGAGTAGTAAGCATCACGTATGTCGGATTCTATTATTGGCTCAACACGATCTCTGAGATTTGAAAGTTTTTACAGAGCAGTTGAACTACTGAATAACATGAAATTTGGTTGTGTCAAGTATACATTACCATGGCGCACAAAGGTTGAGTCTGAAAATGTAGAGACGAAGCTACACCAGTTGAAAAGCAAAGGAAAGAGACAAAAGCATCCTCAATCTGTTCTGCAGAAGTGTCTAGTCTATATACAGGGAAAATCAGAGTAGGATCTACTTGCAGTCTGTTGTACATCACAAGAGAAACAAAGAAAAAAACTCAATACTTTCACTAAAACAAATGCCCAATAACTTGCCTACTCACGGCAGCTAGGGCTAAACTAGATATGGCCTTTGGTTCAGGCCATATGCTTGACTGGCGACACAAATGGATGTCGTGAAGAGGCATGTGTAATATGGCGTGAGTGCATCTAGCGGGACTCGAAGCCGAGGGGACACAGCAGCTTCGCAGGAACACAACTTTATGAAAATATGTATAGATAGTACGTCGAGAATTAAAAGTGTGTAATCTCCGGAACAGGAAATAAATCCTGTTGTTATATAGTCCACGGGGAGGGATTTTCACAGTATGCGACAGATATGACCCAATTCAATAGCTTTTTAAGATGAAATATTATGATGAGTGTACTTCAAAATTTCAACGCATGTAGAATTTTCGTAATTTATCCACTCTTCAGTGCAGAAACCTACGAAAGGTCATCGAACTCGACAATCTACTCATTGTCTTATGCATTGTTAATTCTGAATGATATTCTCCCCAAAACTGTGTAACAGTGATTTAATCGAACGACTCATTAATATACTGATACATCAGTTGTGCTGATTGTTTCTACGATAATTTTATCAACAGGTCTTTGAGTAACGTATGGCGGTTACCCACATAACCTCTTGTAACTCGTATAGTAGGCTAACCAAGGCTATAACACACCATGAATATAAGTGGTCAGATTTTGAGACGGTCGAGTCAAATGGTTACCAGCAAAAGTTTTCTTGAAATCATACATCCCAAATATTCCATATGATCTTTTGTTGACAAAGTTACTTTACAAATAGTTGCGCCGGGACATCATACACTGCAAAAATTTCATACAGTGTTTTCACGGACCATAGATCGCAATATGTGTCTCAACTAAGTCTACTCAGGAGACAAAACCGCACATGATTTTGTATTTTAAAGACATTATTTGCCTGTCACTGACTGGCAGTTCCATTAATCTCATCACTCGAAGCGTTCTGATGCACTGCCTTACTGTACATTTACCCTCGGGTACACCATATGCACTTGGTTTGGAACCATCTTTCACAAGTTCTGCGGTGAATCCACGACGCCCATGTCACAATATTTGCTTCTTATAGTCTCAGTGTAAAAGTTCCATCAATCTTAGTCTAGAGGTCACGATACAGCCAGAATTGGGATAGGTTCTATGAAAAAATTCTTGCCCGGGGGAAACACATGCTGTTGATTGATCTATAGGGAGATGGCGGTGGCGGGTTTCAACTTGCTGGTCTGGAACCCGGAAGTCAAAATCCAGCTCCAGACCGTTGGGTCTTTTGAAGGCACACATTTATAAGATAACATGTTCTTACTGCTGACCGGATCTTGTCTGACAGACTGTCTATGGAGCACAGATGTTATGAAATGAGCCCACCCAGCTTAAGTACCCCATAGAGAATTGCTCCAACTTGCCCTTGCAAATCCAGCCTTAACTGCAGCAATAAGTATTGTGGTGGTAAGAACAAAACTCTTTTAATGTACTTAATATAGGTGCAAAAAGATATGTTGTGAAAGTCTACAAAACTTTGGCCTTCCCACAGGGCTACATACGATTGCACCCGAAACAGGGTCCCGATATAATGGAATCCCCACACTAACATATGGCCTATGGCTATCACGGCGCTTAGCTGATCATTGAGCAAACGATACCGCCCTACATCACATTTCTCTATCTGAGAAAACCAAGTACTCGATTCACTGTCCCGTAATAGTGAAACAGAAAAACGCAACTCAGATAGATCCTAAGTAACATCCCAATCAAGATCTTTCATTGGAATTTGGCAGTCAAAAACCACAGGTTTCATTAGTAAATAATTAGAGTGCTATAGATCCGCAAAATCCTGATATCCAAAGGGAAGGAGCTCAAGGTAACTGTGGCTATTTTTAGACTTGAATCCGATGATGACTCATGTGACCATCAAAAAAGAGTACTTTCCGACTTGCCAACTACTTTCAGGTCTGTGAAGGCAGGAACATGCAGCAGTATAAATAACAGCGTTGATGTACCCTTTGTATGTGAATAACTAGACATCATAGTAGGCTGTTTTGTAGTGAATTATAGTGATTCCATGCGTACTTTGAGGATGTACACAGCTCAAAGGATCAACCTGCAGATGTTGGAAATGTATTTATGTAGCTTTTCGGCAAGGAGAGGGGCTCCTTGTGGATGGTGGTTATAAGTGGCTTGACACTATTAGAGAAGTAGGGTATCGTGACTCGAGGTGAGTAAGAAATCATGAAACTCCAAGAACCCCTCGATATTAGCGTTGTAGCCTCAAGAAGTCAGCATCTCATTCGACAGATTCCTACAGTCCTCGGCTATCAAACTTTACTATCTCGCCCACATACACTTATGTCTATCATCCGCCCAGGAACGTCATCTTAGCCCTCCAATCTTCAAGCGTGCCTTTGCTAAAGTAGCCCAATACATCCTCTCAGTTTGTGTCTACAACCAAGTATCCCAATTGCCTCGAATATTTTCTATATTATCATCACTGGCGGTGTGCCTTCCAATAGACCAATGCTGTTATCCGTGTATACTGTGCGCCACCGCTACATCCAATAATTCACGATGGCATACGCCAGTTTCGACTTTCACTGACCTTCACATAACGCTCTCAATTCAACTGCCCGGGTTCGTCACTGCAGGGCCGGTCCACAAGGGAGTAGCTGTTGGCACATAGACAGGCATTTAAACCGAAAAATGGAGCTGTGGCGCGAGCGACAGGATAGTGTTGGGAGTCCGGGACTACATCGGATACCTGAATACATAGTTTGCAAGGAATTTGCAGACGTGAAACACATCATGGTGGTACAAACAGCTACGTTACTTTGATGGATATTGCAACCAGCAGACGAGTAATATCAAAGTTTGAGTTCATCCTCAAATGCACATGTTATAACATGTTATCCAATACCAAGTCGTGAGTAATATTCCGAGTCCTATAAAATCACTCAGCAACATTAAAACAATCTATTCGGGTCTGGACACTGAGACCGGCGGATATTTCATAATGACTATCGTATGTTCGTCAAGCGGCCGTTGGTGCAGCGTCACTTCGAAGTTGAAACATCACGCCGGTCACCCGTTGCCGGCGGTGGAACTGTGATTGTTCGGGGCAAGGATGCAACAATGGGAAAGTCCAGCCAGTCAGTCAAAAAGATAAGGCGTTACTCATTATCTGTCAAGGAAGTAAAAGTGTATCTAGGCCAGCTCGACAAGTGAAATGGCGAGGCGTTAGCCATGAGGTGATGGAAAGTGCCGTAGAGTAATTCACAAATTTGCTCCGGATTGATGGCCTCTTGGACCTGGATAGATTGGGAAGTAGTATGTTCTTGGAAAGGAACTCGGTGCCGATGAATGATTTGGACGCCACAGTCAGAAATTCGGGGGTCATCAGTAAAACTTTGCCAGAGCGTATGTGGCCCTCAATATACGTCGACATCATGGCGGCAAGGTACATGATACTTGGATCATGATGTGGGTATCCGCTGAAGCCAATTATCATCACATCATCAAAACCCTACGTAGGAATGATGCCGCAAACTCGCAGTCACTCCCAGTCAAAAAGAAATTTAAAAAAAAAATGCACAGAAGGCCGGAGACTCCTATACGGAGTATGTTCCACAAGCATGCGCAGGCGAACTGGCAAAGTTAGGGACATGAAACAATGTAGACAATCATGTCGTAAGAACAAGAACAGAACATCGCTTGAGGGTCACAGAAAGTGGAGCTAGTGTCGGCTAATAGCAGCCAAAGTGCAGATCGCTTAAGACGGTATGCAGCAGGGCGTGAGCCAAGCGAAAGGTCGAGATTCAGGACAACATGGATTACAGGTACAAAAAGGCCCCGAAGTTCTCTGCAGTAATGGACAGTACTTTTGAATAAGTGAGATAAGGCGCAAGTGGGGATGGGGTATCGGCGTTGTCTGTCACATCAAGGTTATTGTTAGCACATTGCTAACGGAATTCAAAGAAAACTTTGGTGACCTGATGCTATATTGGTGATTGGAGTATGGATTCGGAGGGATACTGTCATGGAACTATGGATATCGGTAGTCCCGATCTACACTCAATTACCGGGACACTGATGTGCCGGTTCTCCGAGCGTCCCTCATTACACTCGCCTTGTTTTCTCCGTATGTGCCCACCATCCACCTCAAATCCTATCCGCAACTATTATGTTCTTTCTCATTTCCGATTCACTCCCCTCCATCATATGCGGCAATCCCATCCCACCACCGCGCCAGCAATAGCCGCCTAAGCGCTCTCTGTCATCCATCCATCCATCACCGTTCCTTCCTTCATCTTCGTCACTATCAAGATGGCTATTGTCTTTATCCCCGCTGATCTACACTCCCCCTCCATCCCGGACCAACATCTTCCAAAACAACTCCGGCCAACAAGCAGCCACATTCACGCATTATTCCTTAGTTTCAGGCCATGCAATTGCGAGGTACAGTCTTCCAAAACGGAGGTTCTTTGTCCATTTTTTACTATCCATTCGTCTTTATTGCATGCATAGGATTTTGTCAGGCCCTAGACACCCACGCGGCCAACATCGCAGCTCCCATGACGATCAAAGATAGAACAAAGGGATTAGACAATGACAGAATATAAAGGTGATTCGAAACTTCCAACGCCAAATATTATTACATTAGAAGGCATGGCGTTCCTACATCATCTTCGCATGAGCTTACGGATATGACAATGTCCAAGAATATGTGGCAATACAGAACTCATCACCCACATGTTGGCCAGATCAAGACATTTCTTGCATGTTGGTACGTGTTGCAAGATAAAACATTAACTGAATGAAGCGAATTCTGAGAGATATCGTTGTTGATATTTGGACTGAGATCAAATTCCAGTAAGTAGAAGGCGTTGTAGTATACACATACATGGTGAAGATGATTTGAGATAACTGTACTAATTTTTTGAATCAAGATACAAGACATACAGGCATCTATACTATGAGGAGTAAAGTGGCTAGATGATGACAGATTATGCCACTACATTCGGTTTTGTGGTAGTTGTGGACAAACATGGTATATGACAAACACATGCTCTATCCTTAGATTTGAATGGTGTGAAACCTTGGGAGACAACTTCAACAAAAGCACGCACATGGCTAATGTCATACGACGGTCTCTCTCTGTAATTAGGTATCGTGGAGGTTCGAAGATCGGTAGATCTCGTTCGAACCACCGCGAAAGTGGCATTTCACTGCCTATAAAGTGAAGATTTTCAAGCCGAATTGCAGCTGAATTACTGGCTTTTAACGGGCGTCTTCGACAGAGAGGCCGTTGAGGTGACAGCGGCTGCTGATGACCCAGTAACAGGGCTTCTAGTCTCGAGATCCGAGTCATCGTCACTAGGGGCTTGGCTCTCGCCCTGACGGCGGCTCTTCGTCATCTACAACATAGTCAGTAAGTCTCATCCGAAGCACACGAAACTGAAATCATTGATTGCTTACCCAAGACCGAACGCCACCAATCAATCCAATCGTATATCCGGTGATAAAATCATTGGTGTTCGCCAGACCACTTCTTTGGGGAGTAGTCGGTGAATCAAAGTTGGAGTTATTCAAGGAAAGAGCACGTGCTGGGCTCTGAGGGCGCGACGCAGGCCAGTATTGCCGGAGCTCGCGGCTCAGTTCTTGGCCAGTTGTTGCCCAGTTAACGCGGATATTATCGCGCAAATCGCCGACGTGACGTTTGATGTCCATCTCGTTCTTCTTCAACCATGACACGTTGAGCTCTTGACGGGAGGCGCCGCGCTTGAATTGGCGCATGATGTATTTCTCGTAGTCACGAACAATCCTATCAAAGAAATAAATGTTAGTACACATAAGTTTGGACACCAATGTATGTCATCATATATGCTTACTTAGTAATGATGCCAGTGGTACTGACACCCTCGGTTCTCTGCGTCACCAAGAATTTGCCAGCCGCCTTGATAGGGGCATATATATCGTCACCCTCATCAGCACCATATGGAATATCATCGTGAGCAACGTAGTCGATCTGGTGCTCCTCTAAGAACTCGGGAGTAACGATCCAAGGACAATCCTCAATGACCTCATCAACCCAACGGCAGTGGCGGATAGTCTCTGAGCGCTCACGTCCGGTCAACACGGTCAAACCCTTGCGCTTGTGTGTCTCCTCATCTCCGGTCACACCAACAATCAAGTGAACATCGGGGAACGCCTTCTTAGCTTGTTCGAGTTGGCGCATATGGCTATAACAAAAGACAGGCAATTAGCGACAATTCTTAAAATCATTTGATCCAAATTCGTCTAGAATTAAACAACTTACCCAAGGTGAAATAGATCAAAAACACCGTCAGCGTATACTCTGACGGGCCGGCCTACGGGTGGCGGGTTCGTGCGGTAGCCTACAGGGTTGACCATCACACCAACCGGTGGCGGCACCATAGACCCCGAAGCATCACCGTCTTGTTTCTTCTTCTCTTCTCTCTTCTCTTCGGATCCATCGCGCTCAACGACTTGGCCGTTTGACCGCTGGCGCTTTGGTGGCGGATTGGAGGCAGAGACGGTGGAGTCGGACTTCTTGTGAGAAGAGGCAGCGGCCTCATCGACAGCGGGAGGTGCCATGATGTTGGAATCAGCAGTGGTGGCAATGGCGGTGACGTCGCGCTTTCTCTTGCCGACGGAGATGGGAGACATTTTGTAACAGCAATGGAGAGGCGCTAGACGGGATATTGGTGGACCTGCTGGAGGTGGACCAGTGCGGGTAAGTAGAGAGGTGGGTATGAATGAGCGGTCAGGTTGTAAGGTGTGTCGAGAATTGGCGCTACAAGGCGTAGTCGTAGCGAGGACTGTCTATCTATATAATGGACCAACTTTTTTTTCTTATTATATGCTGGATCCGAGTAATGCAAGGTTCAGAATCGAGTCCGATGATGCAGAAAGTCAAAAATTCAGGGAAAGCTAAGCTTGACAATATCTGGAGCTAGCACACTGAACTTCAATATTTCCTTGCCTTTCTTTCTTCTTCGCAGATTAATCGTTTTTAGATTTTAGCCTGGCGGTTGCGGGAGCTAACCTCTCTGTATTCTGGAAAAGAGCAGAAAGTGGATGCGCCGCTGTGAGCACAAAAGTGGGTATTTAAAGTGGATCCAGCAGCCGACCAACCCAATTTGGCGGCTTGTAATCGTGGGAAGTCGGTCTGAAGGTGGGTTTGTACGAAAATGACTGACACCACCCAAGAAAATAGTTTTTTACTCTTGTGGGAGATTCATGTTCGTTTCTGTATAATATAAGCCAACAAAATCACGGTATTCTGTATAAATATGGTGCTGGCTATATGCGGCGCTCGCAAAAGCAACGTGGACTCTTTGGTCAGCATCCGGGTTCTAGTGCAATCGCACTTTTTAAATCAGGGTTATGGGTTCCCAGTTCTTTGTTGCAGTTGTGCAACTTCTGTCTGCTTTCTCCTTATTTTCACATGCTTTTGTACATATTTGCTCCTATGTAGTATACTTACCTGTACTGCACAAACCGAAACCCGGAACAGAAGATCTTGCACTTTCAATAACTGAGTCTTGTCGCTTAACTTTTTGGTCAATATCATGGTCCAATAAGGAAATTTAGTGCTTGCCAACAAAAACCGGTCACTTCTTTGTTTGGAAATATACGGGTTAGGGTTTAAATTATTTACTTAATCACCGAGTAGTACCAGTTTTTCAAATGTTGAAGTGGTGGGACATGAACAAAACTAAAAAAAAATTTCAGTAGATGATACATAAATAATAAAAACACCATTACAGAATTATCTGCAGCATATATGTAGTACTCCTCACTTCCCGTTTCATAACTGAACTGTTAAGAGCTTAACCCTAGGATTACATATCATGAAACATCTTTCTTGATCATACCTCTTGTCCCTATTTCAACTATTTATCCTTAGGTGTCCCACATTCGGACACACCAAAATTCATTGTGCCCTGTCCAAAGGTCTTTGGCTTCACCCACTTAGCACATTTAGGCCGGTTATTCCGGTCAGTCTCAATCCGCCAGCTCTGTCAAGACCTGCCTGACTAACGCTCGCTCTGCCAAACCTTACCGCATCACCTTCCTATATCAGAACCAAACTCCTCATAAATGTAGTACAGTAGCATCATATACACACCTATGACCGTAAGTCTTAAATCGCACAAAAACCTCTTAAAGATTAGAACCATATCGCATATCAGACAGAGCTAACCACCACACACACACACACACACACACACACACAAAAAAAAAAATAGTGTGTAAAGCAGATGCGAAAATGGAGACACGGGGAATCGAACCCCGGACCTGATCCAGGTCAGGAAGCAGAAGCTTCAACCATGCTAAGGATCCGTCATACCACTAGACCATGTCCCCTATATAGGGGGACATCACTATTAACGCAATAGTATAGATTATTATAACCCTAACATTATATAAAAATAAAATAATTATAAATATAACACATTCTAAATACCAAGCAAATCATTGCCATGTACAAAAATCTACACAGGCTCTACAGCTAATAAAATACAGATATGCCCGAAACACAAATGATATGATAATAACTAACCATGAACCAAAAACGAGCCCGTTGTATCAAACTGAATCGGGCTATGGTAATAACAGGAAAATAATACCGAGGCCAAAGCAAAACCAATAATAAGGAAACCCCAAATATAAGTTAACACACGCCCAACCCAATTTAAAGCAAAAATATAAAACACGCCTTCCAATGAACACACCGCCATCCTATAATACCGGCAAACCCCCCGCAAACTTTAGAAGAGTCTACCCGACATCAACCTCTTCTAGCGCGAGTACGGATGGAACCCTCTGCTGCTGTTCCGACCACCACCTCTGTAGTTGGCACCGGGCTTGCCCGCATTCTTAGGTCCAGTGGGGGCATTTGCCGGAGGTGCATTCGTAGGATCGGGAGTCTGTCCGTTACAGCCACGGAAGCTGCCGCCATTGTTGCTTCCAACACCAACGCTACCAGCACGGCCGTAGCCTTGGGATGAACCACCCTGCTGCATAGAATCTTCGCAACCGCTATTAGAGCCAGTATCGGCTTGCTGACCTTGCTGCTGTAGTTGCTGCTGCTGGTTGTGTTGATTGTTGTTCCAGTTGTTCTGATTATTGAAGCGGCGTTGTTGAAAGTTGTTCTGCTGGTCAAAGTTGCCGCTGTTGTTGTTGAAGCGGATTTGACCCATGTTTCCCATCATGCCCATACCGCCAATTTGGCCATTTGCCCCACCGCGCATCATTTGAATCTGTTGCATCTGTTGCATCTGTTGCATTTGCATCATTTGCTGCTGCATCTGCTGCCACATGGCAGGGTTAGCCTGCCCCATGCCACGACTCATAGCCATCTGTTGTTGTTGCATCATGGCGAAGTATTGCTGCATCCGCTGCATGTATTGGGCCATGATTTGTGGAGACATGCCATTGTTGCCTCCCATTTGACCTATCATACCGGACCCGGCGTTCATGTTATCCATCTTGTTGAACTTGCGACGGTTGGCCTCCTCTTCTTCACGAAGGTTTCCACGAGGCTGTGCCTTTTTGACTTCAATGGGCTTGCCGTGAATCTCCAAAGGTTGATTGATGCAGTTCTCAACTCCGGTTTCACTCTCAAAAGTAACGAATCCGAAGCCACGCGGACGGCCCGTGTCTTTGTCCATCATGAGCGTAGCATCAATGACACGCCCAAACTGGGCAAAATAATCTCGGAATTCTTGATCAGTTGTTTCCTGGCTGACACCTCCAACGAAGATCTTGCTAGTTTTCTCCTGCTCGTCACGGGGAATAGCACGTTTGGGATCGATCTACACGATATTAGCACATATGAACTCAACATAAGACTCAGCGAACAAAACTTACAATCTTGCCATCAAGATGGTGCTCCTTAACCATTACGATATTCACAGTTTTGGGATCCTTGAAGGTCAAGAAGCCGAAACCACGGGAGCGACCAGTGTTGTTGTCGCGCATGACTGTACACTCGAGTACTTCGCCAAATTGCGAGAAGTAGTCCCTCAAAGACTCTGCATACATGTTAGTCGGTCACTACATCATCCAAGGTAGAACAAACATACCATCAGTCGTCTCCCAATTTAAACCACCAATGAACATTTTACTACAAAAAGTTAGTCACGTGTGATAGCGATACAACTGTCAAGTCGACCTGGTTTATATGCATGTCCCGTGATGGACTCGAGTCTATGTCGAATATCTTGGGTAGGACCGAAATGATCTGTGTAGAGGCAAAGAAAATAGCCGAAGTGAAGGGCATTGACATCGACTGTTTGAAAGAAGCAAGAATTGTGACGGTTGATATCAAGCCAGCACCCCGAATACTGCAGCCGTAAAGATGGCTAACTGGGAACTCCACTCCATAAAATCCAGAGTACATTGAAGACATGGAGACATCAAGAGAAGCCAGCCTGACTGGCAACGAGAGGGAAAAGATGGTGCAACTGGGTAGCCAGATAGCGCGAAAAAGGGGCAGTAGTTGACTGATAAAATGCTAGCCAAGAAGTAATTTGGCGTTGAGGTCGATGTTTGGATATCCTGACATTGACTCAACCCGCTCTTTGACCAGAACACAAGTCGAACATGTTCATTATTTCAAGAACGCAGGGGAAACCATCGTGAAGCGACAACATGATGGCAAGGCCATTGCCGTATATAAATGCCGTCTGACTCAAGGATCTTGGAAAATCTCGTAGCTATCGTCTGCTCTGCTGATCTGCTGCTATGTTCTGATATGATATGCTTTGAATTCCATTCTTCCCAGCATCTTCCATCTTTTGCACCATAATTTCCCACACTTTTGATCTTGGTAACCATTCGAGTTGTGGTTCAGTCACCGTCAACGAGAAGTCCTCCTCCGGTCATGGACTGCACTCCAAGCCCCAATGAAGACCAACCACCGTGCACTAGCCCTCTTCCTACTACTAGTACCCAAAAGTCCCAATCATCCAATATCACTTAAAAATGATACGATATCATTACCAGGTGATGGTTGAGATGTACTCCAAATCAGCATGGTCCTCTGTGATCTTGCTTGACGGCGCAAGGGACAATTCATTGTGATCTTGGACATCCACCGTGAAGCCACTGGAAACAATTCGTCATGATGCCGATGATGCGATATACATATAAACCAAATAGACAAAAGAACCTGTTACTTACCCATCCTCTTTGTTCGAGGGTTTGGAGTTTTGGAAAGATGACGAAGGGGTACCGCCACGCTCATAGTTTCCATACTGTTGTTGTTGTTGCTGTTGTTGCTGAGACGTATCGGCTCCAAGATTAATGTCGATGTCATCATCTTCCTCTTCCTCATATTCCTCTTCTTGAGCATCATGTTCTTGCTTAATTGCCTGCGGAGAAGCAGCTTTGACAGGCGTGGGTTCAGCTTCGATTGGTTTAGTTTCGACACGGGGAGCCACATTCTTATCGTCGTCGGCATATCTGGTGAAAGAGTGTTAGATTGACCAAATTTGTGGAATGGAGATGATGAATTACGTACAAGTCGGCGAAGAGATCTTCTTCGAACCCTTCGTTGTCGGCCATGGTGTAAGTTGGGTGAACGGCCAAGTCGCGATTGGCTAATAGACGTGTCGCGAAAAAACTGTGGGTTAGTAATGTAACTGTTTTGATGCAACAGACTTTTAAATTTGTTTCTCGAATTGATGAGAAGTATGGGCAACGATGAAAGTGTAATTGCGCACGAGGCTGAGTGGCTAGAAACGTCAGATTTGTGACGACAAATGTGGAAGTCAAAGAAATGGATTAATGCGATCAAGGATGGCAGGTGCTGGAATGGGCTTGTGGTTTAGTGGACCTGAACAAACTAAAAGTTAGAACAGCCCCTGATTGGTCATGCATGGTTCACTCAGTTATCCCAGTACACACCAATTGTCTGCAATTGTTTGGCTCTGGTGCCTGAACATGACTACCTCAGGAATTCTAGTGTCTGCAGAAAACGGAAATAAGTACTCATAGCTGGAAATTCCCTGTCCAAGGCTATATAATACGACAATGACAGATGCAAGTTATACGATGTGCAGTTAATCTTCATGATATACCCGAAGTGGAGTTTATAGAGCACACATGGTGATCGTTGACACCGATTGGTTGATGCAGACAGAGTACCGGATCTTACATCAGGCCGGATGTCTTCATTTCAGCATGGGCGTCATTGTCACAGCGGGAGGACAAGCCACAACATGTGGCGCCAATGTATCCTGGTGCCACAATTGTCTTCTCAAATTGGAGCTTGTTCGCGGTTGTGGTTCCTATTGGCGCTATTATGAGGAGACTAAGCTGTTCCTGGTAACAATAGAATCAACGACAAGTCAAGTCGCTAATCTGCACCCCGAAAACTGCTAAGCTTGATAACATCCACCTTCACATCTTCATTTTCAATCTTCATATTAACAGCTTTGCTCAATAATACCTTGTTTTAAACCTTGATTCGGATACCGGTGTCTTGCCCTGGTCAAATTCGCTTTGTTACTGCCACTGAATAAGGTCTAGTTATTTCCCCACAGCGCGCTCTTCACTCGACCTTGTCGCAGTCTTGTCGCTGGACGATATGGAATCGGCGCAGTTTGGTACTTCTACATCGTGAATCATGTTTTCGTCATCGAGTAGCAAGAAGCAGCCTCAGCAACAGGTATGTTGGGATTAAGGCTTCCAGCCACATGCAGCGCGTCCTATTCAAGCATGAAACTGCAGCATCACCACTGCAACTTCAACCCCGCTGCTTGCTCACCGCAGCTGGCGCATAATAATTATAAGGTCGATTAGGTAGCTAACTTGATAATTTGGATAGGAAATGGTCCAAGTGGGTAGGTTCTAACAGCAGATATTTCCGATTTACGTTCGATTTGCTAACCCCATGCTTGGGTCCGCCATTAGACCGAACCAAGTACGTATACTGCGGGTTACTTCTACCATGGACATGAATCACTGACTTGAAATATGGAACATCTAGTTCTCCTATTTCTGCATTCTGGAAACCATCAAAGAAAAGTGCCCATGAACCTGGCAAGGTTGTTGGCGCTGCGTATTCCCATGCGGATATGCTGAAAATGGGCCAAATGTGTGATCGCCCCACCTGGTTGATTGGACCTTGGATCTTGACGATCTGCTAACATGTTATATCAATGATAGGAGCATCAGTGGATCTCCATCGGGCACATCAAGTCGGCCCAGAACCCCACCTAATCACATAAGTCGCATGCGCAGCAACGAGCCGACCCCACCTCCTCAACGGCCCGATGGATCCAAGACTCCCCCCTTCAAGAACTACATCAACTTTTTGTCAACTACAAATGACGACTGGAAAGCAGATGCCGACGACATAATCGGCTATGATTATGATGATGATGGTGATGATTTCGGGCTGCCCAGTATATCAAGCATGCAACGTCGCTCTAGGAAAGCGGCACAGGAGCGAAGTATCGGACATCAACATGCAGCATCGGCTGATATCGACATCCAACATGGGATTGGTTCACGGGAGAGGCGGTTTTCGGATAGTGCCGATATCGCTATTGAAAGACCACCCGTGACATACCCAATGCCCAAGAAATCAGAGGGCAAGATCTTACGACCACAGTACAAAGATATCGTTAGAGGTAAGTTTTGGTGAAGCGTACTGCCTGGTCATGTTTGCCTTACTAACAAAGCAGTAGACCCGGCAAATGCGCTTCATATAATAAATTACCCACCGGTTCCTGAAGGCGCATTGCCAAAAGAGGTAGAAGCCATAAATTCACGGATATCGAGAATCAACAAATTCAAAAAGCTTCTTCAAGCTTCATCCATATCATTGGCTGAGCTCAGACAACTCGCCTGGTCTGGTGTTCCTGCAGAAGTGCGGGCTATGACTTGGCAGCTCCTTCTTGGCTATCTTCCCACTACGGGTGAGAGGCGGGTGTCTACCTTGGAACGGAAGCGAAAGGAATACCTTGACGGAGTTAAACAAGCTTTTGAGAGAACTTCACAGACTTCAACACCAGGCGGACCCAGCCGCACCAGAGGTCTCGATGAAGCTATCTGGCATCAAATCAGCATTGATGTGCCACGCACCAATCCCCATATTGAACTCTACAGCTACGAAGCTACCAAACGCTCATTAGAACGCATTTTGTATGTTTGGGCTGTGCGTCATCCCGCTAGCGGCTATGTCCAAGGGATCAATGACCTCGTTACGCCTTTCTTTGAAGTTTTCCTGGGCGTCTATATTGGTGATCCTGATATTGAAAGTGGTATGGATCCAGGCCAGCTACCTAAGGCTGTCTTAGATGCAGTCGAAGCCGATTCATTCTGGTGCTTGACCAAGCTTCTGGACGGCATTCAAGACCACTATATTGTCGCTCAACCTGGAATCCAGAAACAAGTGGCGGCATTGCGAGATTTGACCTCTCGCATCGATGCAAATCTGGCAAACCACCTCCAGTCAGAGCATGTTGAGTTCATTCAGTTCAGTTTCCGGTGGATGAACTGCCTCTTGATGCGAGAAATCAGTGTCAAGAATACGATAAGAATGTGGGACACGTACTTGGTAAGTCGTCTTACTTCTCCAGAAAGAGCCCTCATTTGACCGAGACACTAACTTCTTGTAGGCGGAAGAGCAAGGCTTTTCTGAATTCCATCTATATGTTTGTGCTGCATTCCTCGTCAAATGGTCGCCGAAACTCCTGAAGATGGACTTTCAGGAGATCATGATGTTCTTGCAAAGTCTGCCCACTAAGAACTGGACGGAAAAAGATATTGAGATGCTATTGAGTGAAGCTTTTATCTGGCAAAGCTTATTCAAGGGCTCGGCTGCACATCTCCGGGGTGCCTCTAGTCCACAGGCCCCAGGCATGCCACTTCAATTGTAAATTTTATTATACGGGCCTGGAACAATGTCCGATGTACCTATTTATCTAATACACACTAATACAATATGATTGAAATCACACGAAGCCTACATGTTGCAGTATGAGATCATAATATCAGGGTTCTTGGGACAGTGTCTGAAGTAGTACAAATACCATACACTGTATACATTCAGTACCACAGTTATACATGGTTTAAGCAGGTATCCTGCACTGCGCGCATTGTACCGCGTCGTTGCCCTGCACAACATGAGGACATAATTCTTTGGACCTTTTATTTGTAGATTTACTTTGCCGTTTGCGTCTTTGCAATTGTCGCTATCGCCATTGTTCAATTCCTAACACCGCCTTGCCTCCCTGGATAGTTCCAATTCCGATTTCTGTTCTGTTTTTTTCTTAGCTCATTCTAGCCATTCTATATTATACCTTTATTGACTTTTCATCAATTCCGTTTCTGTCGCAAATTTGGCGCATTTGAGCTTCGGCTTCCTACAGGCGCATCTGCATCGCATCAACCAATACATCACTAAATTTATCCGAAAACCATTGAATTATCACAATGGCTGAACAATCCGACAATATCGTTGTGCCCATCGAGGCAACTCCGGGCGCCACTGCCCCCGAAACCACGAACGAGGCTGCTCCCGAAACTACTAAAGCCACCGCCACTAAAGGCACCACTACCGCCACCGCCACCGAAGACGCTTCCACCACTGCTGCTGACTCCTCCGCAGATCCCAACCCGCTCTCTCAGAAAGTCACACTTGCTGATCTTTGTGCCAAAGGTACTGCCCTTTATACGCAAAAGAAGTATGAGGCCGCATCCGAACAATATGGTCGCGCTGCTGAGCTCCAAGCTGAGATCAACGGTGAATTGAATCCTGAGAACGCTGATGTTCTCTTCCTCTACGGTCGGTCGGTTTTTCGATTAGGGCAGGCAAAATCGGATGTTCTCGGTGGAAAAACGCCGGAAAAGAAGGAAGAGAAGAAGCAGGAGGAGAAGAGGGGCAGCATTATTGGGGACAGCATCAAAGCTTCGGCAGGCAAGGGCAGCCTAGAGGAGGAGGCTAAGGCCAAGCTTGAACAAAAGAAACCGCTGTTTCAATTTACCGGTGACGAGAACTTCGACGATTCTGATGAGAACGAGGAGGAGGGTGAGGGTGAAGAGGAGGAAGAAGATGATGATTTGGCCGTCGCCTTCGAGGTTTTGGATCTCTCAAGGGTCCTGTTCGGCAAGCAACTGGCGGCGCTCCTTGAGGAGAAGGCCAATAAGAAGGAGAATGAAAAGCATGCTGCTTGGCGACACGTCGTTGAAAGACTAGGTGACGTCCATGACCTCCTTGGCGAAATCTCGCTCGAAAATGAACGCTACTCCAACGCCATCGTCGACGCCCGCGAGTCACTGAACTACAAAAAGCAATTGCACCTCGAGGAGAGCGAGATTATCGCTGAGGCACACTTCAAGCTGTCTCTCGCTTTGGAATTCGCTAGCATCACCTCGACGGCTGGGGAAGACAGCCAGGAGAATGTGCCGCAGCAAATTGACCAGAAGTTGAGAGATGAAGCGGTGAAAGAGTTGGAGGCAGCATTGAATAGTACCAAGATGAAGGTTGCGGCGAAGGAGAGAGAAATGGCGGAGTTGGCATCGTCGGAAGAGAATGAGGTTAGTCGCGCTCAGATTACTGAGGGCCAGGAAATCATTGCTGACATGGAGCAAAGAGTAAGTACTACATTTCCATCCCACATCTTATTTTCCTACAGTCAACTAACAACCCCAGCTCGTCGACCTTCGCGGTCCCCCCATCGACCTCAACTCCGTCCTCAGTGAGAATCCCCTCGGTGGCATCCTCAGTACCGTCGCCGGGACCTCCAAAGCACAAGCACAAGCCGTCCTCGAAGAAGCCAAGAAGGGTGCCCGCGATCTGTCTGGTCTTGTCAAGAAGAAGGAAAAGGTTATCGCGGAGGCGGCACAGAAGGCGACAGAGGCAGCGGTATTGGAGGTTGCGCCGGTGACAGGGAAGAGAAAGGCGGAGAATTTGGAGGTGGAGATGGAGGAGAAGAGGGCGAGGACGGAGGAGCCGGTGGAGGAGGAGAAAAAGGAGTAAGGAGGAATTTTTGGGGGTCCTTGGTTGGATTTCTTGAAATGTGGTGATATGATGATATATGAATTTCTTTTTGTTTCTTTTATTGAATTTTCTATTCTTGTTTTAACGTGAATTGGATATCAAATATCATTCTAAGCTCCATCTATCATGAACCTAAATCTCATTTTTATGCAACTGAACGTAATCCGATCCTTAATCAACCTCCTTGGTCTCCGCTACCGGTGCCGTGTATTGCACCAGCTTCTTCTCCACCGGCCGACCCTTGCGATCTACTCTCTGATCTCTCGGGTCAAATCCACCATTACCCCACGTAGCCCATTCGGGCGTTTCCGGCCCCATGTACTCCTCCGCCATCCATTCACCATCTGCTCCTCTCTCCTCTACCAATTTGAAGAACTTGTCATAGTCGATCTGTGTGTACCATTTACCGTTGACACGGAATCTACCAGAGCCCATGAGGATGCAGCAAGAATGTGCATGCTCTGCAGCAATGCCGTAATCAAGGCCCTTCTCTTTTAGTTTGTCATCCAGCGCTCTGACAAATTCGCAAACTTCCCAGTAGAACGGGACATTCTGCATGCGGAGGCCGGCGTTCGCCGCCGTGGCCGTACCACAATAGGTGACGCCCTTGATCTCAACAAAGCAGGGAAGCGCCTGCTCAACAAGACGAGCATAACCCTCAACTTCCTCGTCCAGATTAAACCCCTTGACGAGCGTTAAACGGAAGACAGTCCGATGCTTCATGCGCTTTTCTCTGAGGATCTGCAGACATCTTTGGAAACGCTCCCAGAAGTCTCTGTGGAGGGGACGGTCGATGCGACGGAGGGAGTCGCGGTCGGCAGCGTCAATGGAGACATACAATTGAGTAACGGCCTTGAGAGCAGCGAGCTGGTCGGGGTGTTGGGCATTGCAGACGAGGAAGGACGAGATGTGCTCCTTGTGGAGCATGGCGAGGAATTCATTGATGTACGGGTAGAAGATAGGTTCACCGACCAGTGACAGAGCACAGTGTCGGATTCTTAAAGCCTCAGCGTAACGTTCGGCGCGAACGCCAGCCATGCCCTTCAGAACATTGATTTTCTTGTAGTGCTGTTCCTTCACTCCGTCAAAAATGAGCTCTGGAGGGTCAACAATCCAACGCCAAGTAGTGCCAACGGGGTTGGTTCCATGACGCCAGCAGAAGACACATTTGTTGGAGCAAGACAGAGATGGTGTACTTTCCATGCACTGGTGAGAATTGATACCGTAAAAGGAGTACTTGTAACAAGAGCCACGGCCACGGAGAGCAGACTTGGTCCAGCGGCAGATCTTGACACCAGAATGTGAGCCAACGATGGAGTATCCTTGTTTGGTGAGAGCCTTGTAAGTGGGCGAGTCAACAGGAACCATAGGCTTGGCAGCTTGCGTGGGACGTTTCAGAGGGACAGAATCCTTTCCATAGGTGGTAAAGTCGATGACAATGGGAGCTTTTATTTCATTGCCCTCGGCTTCTTCAGAGTTTTTCTTCTTGACAGCAGCAGCAGCCTTGGCAATGCGACCAAGATTTTCGATGTCGTCAAAGTTATCAGGGCTCTTCTTCTTCTGTTGCTTCTTCTTTTCGGCAAGCTCCTCATCGTAACCCTTGTCATCTTCATCGGCAGAACTCTCCTCGCCATCAGATTCATCAGCATTGCCACTACCAGGCAAGCCCTCGCCCAGACTACCAGTAGTAGCAATAGTCTGTACGACATCAGCGATACCAGCAGTCCATTCGGACAAACGATCCTTGTAGTCAACCTTGATGTCACCCATACCAACGGGGTAAGCACGCTTGCCACCAGTCAGCTTAGCCATCCAGCGATCCAGTTCTGTAGCTTGGAAGCAAAAGCCATCGGCTTCATCTTTCCAGCCTTCGTGGTCACCAAACCCAAAGACAGAATACCCGGCCAGGCCACTCAGAGCAGCGGTGTCAACGCGAAAGTCGTAGTGGGTCTCTTGTAGATGCTGAAGGAAGGCGTCATTGACGGTGTCGATGTTGTAGCTAGGTAGAAGGAAGAGGTATAGAACCTCCATATTGGTATATGCAGAGGGGAGCGAGATGAAGTAGTCATCAAAGTCTATTTCAGACAAATCTAAGACTTCAGGATCGGCGACAGTAATATGAGGAAGGGTGTCTGACAGCTTCAAGGTAGTGATGACCTCAGTAAGCTGCGGCAGGAACTCTCGAGCGATGCGTTCAGTGTTGGTTGTGAATGATGAAAAGAAGATGAGGATCTTGATAGTTCTGGGCTGATCGACAGTAGTCGGTTGTTCTCTCGAAGGCGAGGAAGCCTTGGGAGCCTTTAAACCGATAATGCGCTTGGGTCCCTTGACTGTTTTGACTAAAGTGACTGGATCCACAGTGATAGGGACAGAGACAGGTTTCTTGGTTTCGACAGGCTCAGGCGCACGAGATTTTTCGTTTTCAAATCTTCTTTTTTCGATGGCTTTAGGGATGGCGACAAGCCCCTCGGAGGGTTCAGTGTCGGTTACAGAGAGGTAGATGCGGAAGATGATGAGGACAACAGCAATAGCAACCAGGATGATATCACGATGTTGGTGCCAAATATCCAGCCATTCTGCAGTGTATTAGCATGGGAATTCAAAAAAGATGTTCGGGTGTGAAACATACCGTTGCCAGTTACCGGCATTCTTTGCGGCTTGGTGAAAGGGTTGGAGCGAGCCAACCTGGTGGGAGTGGCGTCCATAGTGAGCGGACGGTTTGCAGCGGACAAGTAGGGTGAATGCAGACACTACATCCAATGCGAGTAATCAAAAAGTATACATCAAACACAAAGCAAGAATATGTCGGATTGACGTGTTGAATACGGAGATCCACAAATTGCCGGATGTATCAGACTAATTCCGGTCTCCGAAATATATATGGGAATCGTTACAGACGAGTAGGGACCAAAATATAGCCGCATAAATTCGTGGACAACGCCTCCACTAGAAAAGATCCTCACAAAAAAAAGTTGGTTGTGTAATTGGAGTACTCTATAGGATCCATTAAAATGATTGCCATTAGCAAAAGCGAGATGACAAACAAATTTCAGCATTCATGCAGTTGGTTAACGGATGGTACAAAGGATTAATAGGGTTTACGAGCATTTTTATTGGTACAAATCAGTAACTCTTAATGAACCTGGGGATATAAGTAATGAATTAATGAGATTCCTTTGAGTAGTTGCAATACACAGATTGAAGATGACGATGCAGCTGAGATTATGTAACAAGTGTATTCTTGATATCTAACAATGAAATAACCAACATCTTGGCTTTTGAGCGAGACTAAAAAACAGTAAACATTCAAAACACACCGATATGCGCTGTATATGAGCAAAAATCAAAATCAAAACAAGCCAAAACAAAAATTTAACAAACAGTACGGCACCCGAATCCCAATCCAATATTATAAGGTAAACTCATTAAATGACCCATCTCTTGATACATTTCTCTCTCAAACCCCCTGTTTACAGCTGACCGCTCAGTAGCGCCTCGACAGCACTGTTAATGTACAGCTTCTTAGCATCCAAGGGCACACCGAACCGTCTCTCAAGCTCCTGCTTGATACCCTTCTTAGTCACAGTCATGAGATCCGCTGTGCGCAGAATCTCACGAATCTCGGCCAACAGCGCATCGTCCGATGGCAGACCTACCATATCCTCGGGCGAGAAGAACTGAGAGCCGCCATACTGGGAGGTGCGGTTGTCGCCACCCAGATGGCTAGGAGCCAACGACATGCGCGAGCCGTATTGAGGAAGGCCAAAGTGCTGACCGGGCTGGCCGTAGTCAGAACCGTGAGCCTTGGTGGCATAGGAGAAGCCAGAGACCTCGGAGCGGGTGTCGTCCTTGGCAGTCTGGGACTCCCAGAGTTCGACCTGGTACTCCTCCCACTTCTTCTTGGGGATAGAGCGGGGGTCAAACTTGCCTTCGTCGGAGATGACAATTTTCTTGCCAGCTTCACCGGCGACGACACGGGTGTTACCCCAGTTGAAATCATCCATGTGCCAGAAAGAATAGAGCGGAAGACCGAAGGTGAAGACAGGCATAGCAATGATGTACATGATCATCCAGCCAATCATTTCCCACTTGCGGCGGACAATGAAGATGAAGGCTTGTAAACCATAGATAGCAGCGATCATGACGAACGAGGTAATAGGGATAGTATTGGTATTGATAATAATCAAGACAATCAGGTACACGATGTAGGCCAGAGTGACAGGCTGGACAATGGTGGACAGTAGATCGACAAAGACAATGAAACGCATGGAGAAGCAGCAGAAACCGCAAAGCTGGTTCATGGGCATAAGCTCAATCAAGTTGTGCACAGTGGAGTTGATCCAACGGCGACGTTGGGACAGGAAGACACTCCATGAATCGGGGGCAATGGTCCAGGCCTTGGCGGCAGAGTTATACTTGGTCTTGAACCGGGAGTGGTACTTAATCAGCAGAGTCGTGAGGTAACGATCTTCACCCAGGTGCAACAAGTTCTTCATGTGAAGGGTATCAACACGAATGGTTGAGTAGTCCTCAATGATTTCCTTGGACACAAACAGGGGCTTGCCGGTCTCAGCAGCACGAATACGATACATGGAGAAACAACCGGGCAAGCAAGTGACGGAACCGAAAAGAGACTCGAATGCCTTGGCCAGGTTATGGGAAATAAAGTACTCGTAAACCTGGATCATGGTGACAATGGAAGACTTGGCGTTGGTCAAGGCAGTTTCACCACAGACAGCAATCAGGCGAGTATCATCCTGGAAAGAAGCAACAAAGCGAGCGCAAGAGTCAGGGGCAACATCGGTATCGGCATCGATCTGGTACAGGAACTCATAGAAAGCCGGGTTGACACCGATAATGTTCCGGATCTGGTGGTACATCTCGAGTTCCATAGGGGACATGGGCAGATTATAGTGGACACGGTTGAGGAAACGCATGATGACCATCTGGGAGTCACGCTTACCACGGTTACCGGGACGAGAGACCTCAGAGGGCTTGCCAACCTTGACGATGACCAGGAAAGGAACGATATGGCCCTGGACTTCATACAGACCGGAGTAGATCTTGCCCATGTTGTGCTGCTTCTGACCCTCACCCAGCGACTCAAAGGACAGAGTCTCAGGGTCGATGTTCTCAGGGACACCGAGGATATCGAGAACGATGCGGGGGGTGGGCTTGTCGTTACCCTGACCAATAATCATACCGTCGCAAATGACGACCAGAAGCTTGCGCTTGTCGTCATACTTCATGCGGGCAAGTGAGTCAATAGCACGGCGAAGAGACTCCTCGTCTTCGGTGTAAGCAGGAATCTGGCACATAACAAACTTATCGAGGTTCTCTGGGACGTTCTTGCCACCGAATTGCAGAGCGGCGAAGAATTTGAAGGCAATAATGGAACACAAGCATACAGTGATACCCAGAACCAAGTAATCGGCAAACTGACATTGTACAGAGTTACGGGTATCCAACTGACCAATATAGAACAGGTTCTTCATGCAAGTCCATTGATTGGCCTTGTCGGTAGCAGACAGAGAGATCTGGTCCCAATACTGACTGACATCACCACCGGAGGCCTGGGAAAAGATGGACAGCACCTTGTCGGACATGAATTTGGTCTGCTCCAGGGCATTGCTAGGCGCGGAATCGCCATCAGCAACCTGGTAAGTACGGCCACCACCGGAGTTGTATTCGGTGAAGTCGAAGACGTTCTTGCCAATGTAACCGATCTGGCGACCCTGGCCGGCCATCTTCTTGATCGTTTTGGCCGTATAACCGACGTGGCCCTTGTAGTAATTGGAACGCAGCATAGTCATCTGCTCAAAGTACCAATCGGGGCGAGAATCGTTGGTCCAGGCGCGGAAGTCATGGAACTGATAAGTAGTGTCGTCATCCCCAATAATGGTGGCGGCACCGGTCAGGTTCTGCGTTCTGTAGGACAGGGAAACGTGGTCGTCAATAGCGCCGTTAATTCCATAACAGAGTGCATTAACCTGAACGGGGAACAGAGACGAGACATCGGAACCAGCGTAGGACAGGAGACGCTTGTTCTCGATGACAGCAGGGTAGTGGCGGGGAATGAACTTGCCCCAGTCAAAGACGAAACCACGGATGGCGACATAAGCGTCGGCGTTCTTCTTGCCGTTCTTGGCAGAAAGCTCGGCAGTACCATAAACGTGCTGGGTGGGGCAAATGACCATGGGGAGACCAACAACGAAGAAGGCAGCAAAGAGACAGAAGAACCAAATCAGTATGTTAATGGCAAGCTTTTCTCTCCAGGCAATGCGGATATCCTTGCGGGGCTTGCGGCCGAGGACGCGGACCAAGAAGTCAGGGACCATCCAGGTCAGCGCAAAGACGACCATCATCCAACGCTTACGGCTGGGTGAGTCGCGATACTCCTCAACCTCATCCATCTTCTTCTCTTCGTTGCGCTCAAGCATCTGCTCACGCGTATCAAGGTTCTTGAACATGTCACCACCACCAAAGGCAGAGACACCGGCCTCGGAGCGGGTATCATCGGAGAAGAAGGCCTTCTTCTCGCCGTATTGGGGAGAGCTACCGCCAGAAAGGAGACGTTCCTTAGACATAGCATAGGCATCGTGGGGCTCGCCACCGTCGGAACCAACGGGGTAGGCACCGCCGACAGCACCACCGAGTTGGGCAATCTCCATCCAGCAGCGTTCACTAAGGAAGATACCGGTGGAGCCGACCCGGACCTCGTTGGCGGCCCAGCGCTTCTCATCAATGACAAACTCTACGCGTTCCCGCTCACTACCCATAAGCATGGTCTCGCCGTCGCACAGGCCGAGGAACTCGCCAAAGGGCAGGAAGAGCGAGAAGTCGGCAGTGCGGAGACGCTGGCTGATCTCGACAATGCCAAAGGTCTGTACCTGAGTCCGGACACACTTGGAGTCGAACTGGTTGGCTATTCTGCGGTCGTTCGGCTTCAAGCAGAAGACGAAGTAGGCGTTGGTGCCAATGTCATTGACGGCCTTGGTGACGTTCTCCAGGGCTGCCAGAAATTGACCTGAGGCACCCTGTTCGGAGACACGGGAGCTCTTACGGTCATCGCCGTCGGAGTCGTCGGCATGCTTCTCACGCAGGTTAGGCCGCTTACGGCCCTTGCGAGACATTACAGAAGGCTGACGCGAAGGCTTGGATGAGATTGTGGCCTGCATGACAGTAGACCGCTCCTGGGGATGGTTAACGGTCTGAAGAACCTCCTGGCCGAAGAGGCGGGCCACGAAGTCGCTGCGGGTGGAGTTGATCATGTTCATGAGATCACTGGATACAATCTCGCCGTTCTCCTCAACGAGGCCCTTGACATTGTAATCGACCTCGCCGGCAAAATGCTTGACAGTGAAGCTAAGGTTGGTGTTCTCGGTGTAGAAGTTGGAGCCGGGCATCTTGGCAGTGGCTGAGCCAGGCACAATGGCAGGGTTCTTGCCCTCGAAACGCTTGCGCAGAGACTCCAAGAACTGGATGTCGGTGCGATGGCGGCGGGTCTGGTCGTCGAGAATGCTCAGGAGACCGTTGCCAGGCTTCAACAGGCCCTTGACGGCATCTGAGTTGTCAAAGTAGCTAGTAGCCGCAACAGTGACTTCTTCGGACTCGAGCATCTCAGCCTTGCGCTCGAAGAAGTTGTTGAGGGTAACGTTGTACAGGGCCTCGGTAGCGGCGTTGGATAATAACTGGTCAAGGGCCGATGAAGTGGAGGCCTGCTGGGAGAAACCGGGGAAGTCAACGATGGAGATGGTGTTGGCGACGGCATCATCGGAGGCACAGAGACGCTGGTTAACGCTCTCGATGATGTAGGCAACAAGAAGCGAGTACAACGTACGGGCCAGCTCATTTGCGTGCGACTTGGCACCGGCCGGGTCAAGCATGACGGTCACACGCTCCTTGTGGATCATCTTGTTCTTGTAGCCCAGAGTGGCCTGTAGATCAGCAGGGCTGACACCGAGGAAGGCAGCGATAATTCCGAGGGTATCGGCGTTCTTGACGGTGGTCACCGTGGTGGCACCCTCGTGGGAGAAACCGCCCGAGTCATCACCGGTAACAGAAGTGTTAGAGGTGGTCTGGAACTCGAGTTGGCCAATGTGGAGGATAGAAGCGAGAATCTGGCAGATCTCGGCAACCTCACTGCGGGGGAACTCGAGACGCTTCAAGGCATTTTTGAAGAGGGTGAAGCCCTCGGCATCATTAATGCCAACTTTAAGCTGCGTCGGGTGGCCCAAGTATCTCCAGCGTGTTGTCGCTGACGCAGGGCTGTCGAGACCCAGGTGAGCCTTTTCAGCAGAACTAGTGCCGGCGAGGAGGTAGTAAAGGATGTGGAAGTTGCGCTCGCCTGTGGGCACGTCGGTGATGCGGCTGCGCTCGAGGCGGTGATCGAGGAGCTTAGCACCTATCAGAACGGGGTTCGTTGTGGTGGCGGTGTCGTACTGGAGTTCGTAGAAGAGACCGGCTTTGGAGGCCGTGGCCGTGGTAGCCGTCTTGGTGGTAGTGAGGGTGTCAAAGACGTAAGAGGCGAGCGAAACCTTTGTGGAGAGGGGGGTGGAGGACTTGTTGAGGACAGCGGTCAGAAAGTGGCTGCGGAGAGTAGACTTGCCGGAACCCGATTCACCACTGTTTGTGGGGGAGGAATGGTCAGCAAATGGTCTTATGGTACAGAGTTTTCTTTTTTCTTTTTTTCTGTCTTCATCAACTTACAGGAATACAACGGCTTGGTTCTCGGAACGGTGGCCGAGACGGACAAAAGCCCGGTTGGCAACCTCCTCAACACCAGCCTGCGTACTGCCCTCAAAGCCACCATTGATGCCCTTAGATGAGGAAGTGTAGGTGTTGAGGGCAATCAGAGCATGAGAAGACAAGCAGGCTGTCGGCTGGGAAGCGTAGAAGCGGGAGGCAAGATGGGCAGTCAGCTGGGTATCGGACTGCAGATGAGCGGGCAGCGCAGGCAGAGATGCCTGAGCCGGCCCTGCGTTGGCTGCGGCACTCATGGTGGGCCGGGTGGGTGTGGTTCCGCAGGACGGAGCGGTGGGTGGGTGTGGGTGGCGGATGGTGTGCTGTCGGGGCGGGTGAGAGAGAGAAAGCAAAGTTGTTTATATGGTCTATATATCACACAGGCCCGGCCAGTTTGTGGACGGGAGCCGCTGGCGAACCAGGAGATGTGTATGTGGGATAATCTAACGGGTTGTTACTGTTGTTACTGGTAGTGAGGGAGGGAGGGAAGGAAGATTGTGAGTTTGCGTATGCAGTGGTGGTGGTTGGTGATATGTAATGCAGCGAGGATCCCTTTTTTTTTTCTTCTGTTTTCTTCCCGGTGAGGCTGATGAATTAGAGGAGTGTATAGTTTATAGAAAAGGGGTACATTAAAAAGAAAGAAAAAAAAAATGTATGCAAAACGACAACCCAAGACCGGTAAAAAATAAAAAATAAAAAATAATCAAAAATAATAACTAGAGGACGTGACGATTTTACTTGATGAGCAGCCGGTCTGAGCAACGGTAAGGCGAGCAAGCGAGCGTACACTCCGGACAATACACGGTCACAAATAAGACACTAAGCGAATGAATGGGCTTCTTCTTCTCCTTCAGAAGATGGAGATATCGGTGGTAGGAGGAAGGAGTATCGGGGGGTGGCCGGAGTATAGAGGAAAAGGGTGAAAGCAAGAGAAGTTGTGTTGTTTGTTGTAGGGAAAAAGATTTTGGTTTAGAAGAGGTCCGGAGGGGGGAAAGGTGGCAAGGGAGGAAGTCAAGAGGTCAAGATGGGCTGCAGTGCTAAGTTTGGGCTTGGGCTGAGAATAGTTTAGGTTCAGCGTGGCATCCCGGGGAGGGGAGGTGGTTTACACTAAAGGGAAAAAAAAAAAAAGAATTATTTAAGCATTAGGAAAGAGAGAAGGAGGATGGGCTTGGGCCTGGTTAGTGGGTGAGTGGATTAGCACTGTGAGGGGAGGAAAAGAAACAGTACAGGGGATCACACATATAGACAGATACGACAAGTGAAGAAAGAAAGCATCAGAAAAGCCCAATAAGTAGATATTTACAACCAACTGAGCAAAAGATATATGCAAAAATGTGTGTTCGTGGCCACATGATACAAAGGGAAGTCATGGTATTCTAGGTGCTGAGAAAGAGTGAAAAGGAGCTCTTCAGGCCGGTCTATCACTCACTGGTTTAATGGTCGGAGTGCGTGATATGGTTGATTTACTGGGACTACTGGTTACAAATAAGGCGTAAAAGTTACAGCAGCGGTATATAAATCTACACATGTGGAACTTGTGTAAGTGATGATTGTAATTGTTAAAGTTTATGTCTTTGGCAGCTCGTGGCGGCATTTCTGACACATATGTGCATATTCTCACATTCTCATAACCTCATATTTTATCTTCGAGGAAACCTCGTTTGCGGCTATATCCTACATCCTACATTTCAAACTCGTATTCCTGGCTTTATCCGCCATTACAGCCAACCTCTGACACTGTAAAGAAACCCCCCCCCCCGAGGTTCCCTCCATCAAGCATCGCCTCTTCCCCATGATGTAACCATTTGTCTTCATGCTACGCAAATGAATAAATAAATGGTTATATTCGTCCTCGGTGTATATAGCAAAACCCCTGAAGCTTCATTGGCTTTGATTTTCACACTTTTAGAACTATATATATAATCAATATTTACTATGCAAAGCTCACAGCCAATCAGGGATGGTCCTTGGAGGGGGGTGGCGCTCGAAGCGAGAATAAAAATACAAGCGGGAGTTTGGAGAAGGGAAATCTAAATACGTATTTAGTGAGCATCTGCAAATTCCATAGACGAGGACATCACAGCAGTGAACAGATGAACTATGGAGAGAAACAGAGTTCATGAGCCATAGGGACTGAAATGCAGATGGAGAACTATGGTTCGGTGCCCTGGCGAGGAGGCTAGGGGCGGTACAGACAGAGAGATGAGAGAAAAGAGGGCATATGAAAATATGTAACATCTCTTGATTTTAATGGACTTTTTTTTTTGTATATTTACTTTTTTTTTTTTGCTGGTTCGCTTATTGACAATCCAACCAATACGAAAAACCATTCCCTCACAAGAATATCAAACGCTTGTGTGTGTACTCAAGTGTTGACCTTTTTTTAGTGGCAAAGAAGTTTGATTCATATACATGTAGCAAAAAGACTTAGTGGTATACATGTTCAGTCAACCCAAGCATCGACGGCTCTGCTGTCTCTCGCATTAACGCTAGCTACTCACCAAGGCCTCGGCGAGACACCGGTAGACTTATTATCAGAAATTTGATACTAATGAACTGTATCTAAACAAACAAGTAAATAAATAAATACTCATCTAAATCCCGCTGCTCCGAACAGAATATTGCTTCCTGGGAGCTGAGCCCAGGCCATCGGTAACTTATCCGCTTTCCTTTTCCTTTTCCATTTCTTTTTTTATTGTCCTGTTATTTGTCCCCAGCGGCTATCCTCTGAAAATCATTGCCATCCCACCACATCAATCATACTCCCTCCGCCATTATTCTCCCCAAGCTTGCGAACGAGCCCGCTTCGTTCTACACAATAAAAGACAGTGCACGGCAAACAAAACACTGTCAAAATAAACATAAAAGGCAAAAGAACAGAAAAAGGAAGAGAAAAAAAAAAGGTTAGCGGGCTGAGCTGGATACAATTGGGTAGGGTCTCTGTTTGGGTTGATTCGATGAGGGTGATGTAGGTGAGGCTTGTGGCGATATCAATGGGTTGAGATTATGATCACGGCAAGGTGGCGTTTTACTCAGTGTGACACAAAACAAAAAAAAATAGCATGACATTGACAATAGAGGAGGATCACTTGTGCCTCTTCTCTCTGTTTATCTGTCTGTCTGTTGATAATGCAGGTTCCTCTTGACTCGTTCAATAGAAGAAACAGACCACCACTGCTAAGGCTGAGGACATGAAATTGTATCCGTCAACAAGTCCACTGTTGTGTATCCCCTCTTCCTAAATCTGTAAAAGTTAAGAGCGTTGTCTCTCGCAAGCCTTGCCACACATCTCTATCAGCCCTCTGTGATTACTGACTTTTGAGAATTCTGTTGCTCTGACAGCTGGGCCTCTTCTAACCAACTCACAAGACCCTATTCTTTGTTTTTCTTTTGTGTGTGTGTGTGTGTGCGCGTTCATAGCTTCTCGCCTCCCGCTCTGCCAAAGTATTCCTGTGATTATGTCTATGTCATGACTATAATAGCCTTGTCTCCGACATCATGGCTGCAACAGTTTTTTTTTCTCTGCACCGCCTAGCAATACATTCCGCGCTATCTCGTATTGGCTCAACCATCAACACACCAGAACCCATTTAGTCTTCGTATCACACATACATATACCTATATAGTTAGAAAAAAAAATAGAGACAACGGAACGTTGCCAAAAATAGATTCGCCCTGGGGAGGTCGGAAGGATCGGGTTGGATGTGAGAGCATTTAGGTGGTTGGGAAATGGCGGGGGTCCACAGGTGAGTTTTGGTTGGTTTTAGTGGTAAGTTACAAGGGATAGCCCGCTGTATTCCTTAGCTTTTGAACCTTTGTTGGTTCCGTCTCACAGAGAAGCTGATTTGGTCACGTTCCACGGGATTGGGGACTCGACTTCAATCCATCAATCATCATAAACAAGATCTCGACAACAAGCTCTACATATAATTGGATCACTCGTAAAGATACACATCACAGCTTAAATGTGGCAAATTTCGGTATATCATCTGCCTATCACCATAAATAAATATATCTTCGTATTCCAATTCCTCTGCAACTTTCCATCATCCCCTCCTCCCAAGATCTGGATCTTGTCCCGTCGGCCTTGGCTTCATGAAACGGCCTGTCGTGTGACGTTGGCAAAACTCGAACACGGTACTGTGAAGCTGCGGATAAATAATAATTCATAGTCACGAGCTCGTTACAAAACAGCGAGACGCCGTAGGAATTGAGTTGTCATTGGGAATGTTTGATGTCTTTTTGTTCTCCAGCATGCATGGTCCGTATATGAAGGGTGATATCAGGGTTAAGGATTCAGACCCTGGCATATGAACAACCCTATGAACTTATTGATAAAGAAGACAAATCAGTGTGGAGATTTGTCAACAATTGGCTTTGCCAATATTCAAATATCAACATCATTACATCAAATTAACAACTGCCACGCAAATAAAACCAACAAAATATCAATACCATCTCCTGTAAGGTCCTGCAAGGCCTAGACATGTCCCTCATCTCGTCACACCCACCAACCGCACCACCACCATCACGTTCTCCTTCAACACTCAGCAATGTCTTACACACACATACACATACACATACACCCAGCCATATTTACGGCCGAAGACATCAGACGTTGATCGTTATGCCGACGACCCGCAGTATCGATAAGGACA